>ML809111.1:188552-221771 GCA_009831015.1 Picea engelmannii | reverse complement strand
CAAAGCATTACTATTCAGGCAACAAAAGCTTTTTTCAGAGTTTTATGACTTTGGAAGGAAAAGGGAAAGAAAAACAACTTTATATCCCAAGCATCAGAATATTCTAAATTGTGTGAGGCGAAAAAACAGGGGCGGCTCCAACAACTTCCATCACTTTACTTTGAAGCATATGAACCTACTGTTGAGTTGTGCATTGTTCATGCAATCTCTTCATCCTATCTACAACTGACATGACCTTTAGCTGTACTTGTAGTGTATCCACATGCTTTTTTTCGTCTTGGAGTTGTGACTCCAGCGTCTGCAATTCTGGATTCTCTGTCAGGTTTTCATATGTCTGGGCGCTCTGATTACTAAGCTGCTTTCACTCCAAGGAAAGATATTTTAATCTGCCAACTGCACTGTGAACCATTTGTTGGCACAGGAGAAGACCCAGGGTTCAATGCTACAAGAGCGCACCAACAAAACCCTAACTATCGACAATTTCGGCAACACCTACGAATCAGATGAAGTCTCACCTGAGGTAGAGGAAGGGGTGGTTGCAGAGCTCAAGTGTCTGCAACCTTAGCTGGGACACAGATCTGTGATTATACAACTTAGTAAAGCACTTAACACCATTATTTCCTTAACATGCAATCATTATCTACTTCGCTGATAAAACAGAGCCTCACAGTACTCACAGTAATCTACCATATATGAGGACTTAGCATAAGTAAAATAGGTCGGATGTAACTGATCAAGCACTGAGCATATTCATGTATATTAGATCTAACATTCCATACATCATTAGCACTCAGCATAAGAAGATCTATCTAATCATCTCAAAGCATTAAGAAAAGAAGACATAAATACATTCAGACAAGCGTCGAGCAAGATAACACAGTGATTACGTGGTTCACCCCTCTCCTGGGGCTACGTCCACCAACTCTTCTTCTTTATTATCTTCAATCAGTCATCTACATGTACAAATCCATACAAACCCCACTCCGCATAGGAAAAGAGATCTGCGTGCACCTCGCCAGATCCTCCTTCCCTGAGTTAGGTTATAGCACAAAATATTCTACTCAATCTCTTGCAGTCACTTGCACTTAGCCTTGCAAGTCTCACACAACATGCACAGATCATATACAACTATTACTTGCACTTGGCACTTAGCTCATCGACCCTTTCCTACATCACCTAGGTATCTATTTATACATTACAAAATATGCCTAAACATGGGTAAACCCATGGGCTGACATCCCTTTCCCATTACATATTCCCAACAACCCAAAAAGAGGCCTAAGAGGGGGCCGAAATCTCGTGATCTCTGCTTCGTCTTGGGCTCCTCCTTAGATAGGCTATCGAAGTCCCAAAATAGGTCAACGTGACCAAGAAAATCCTAAAACGTGGTCAAGGGCCAACAGGGGCAGACCCAGGGTTCAACGCTACAAGAGCGTACCAACAAAAACCTAACTACCGACCCTTTCAGCAACACCTGCGAAGAAGATGAAGTCTCACCCGAGGTAGAGGCAGGGGTGGTTGTAGGACTCAAGTGTCTACAACCTTGGTTGGGACATAGATCTATGATTATACAACTTAGTAAAGCACTTAGCACCGTTAGTTCTTTAACATCCAATCATTATCTACTTCACTGATAAAACAGAGCCTCGCAGTACTCACAATAATCTACCATATATGAGCACTTAGCATAAGTAAAATAGGTCGGGCGTAACTGATCAAGCATTGGGCATTTTCATGTATATTAGATCTAACATTCCATACATCTTTAGCATTGAGAATAAGCAGATCTATCTAATCATCTCAAAGCACTAAGAAAATAAGACATAAACACATTCATACAAGCACCAAGCAAGATAACATAGTGATTACATGGTTCACCCCACTCTTGGGGCTACGTCCACCAACTCTTCTTCTTTATTATCTTCAATCAGTCATATACATGCACAGAGCCATACAAACCCCACTCCACATAGGAGAAGATATCTGTGCGCACCTCACCAGATCCTCCTTCCTCGAGTTAGGTTACAACACAAAAGATTCTACTCAATCTCTTGCAGTCTCTTGCACTTAGCCTTGCAAGTCTCACACAGCATGCACAAAGCATATACAAATATTATTTGTAGTTGGCACTTATCTCATCGGCCCTTTCCTACATCACCTAGGCATCTATTTATACATTACAAAATAGTCCTAAACATGGGTAAACCCATGGGTTGACATTCCTTTCCCGTTATATATTCCCTACAACCCAAAAAGAGGCCCAAGAGGGGGCGAAGATCTCGTGATCTCCACTTTTTCTTGCGCTCCTCCTTCGACAGGCTGTCAAAGTCCCAAAATAGGTCAAAATGACCAAGAAACTCCCAAAACTTGGTCAAGGTCCAACAGGCCCCCAACACTCACCCGTGACTCGTCTCGAGTCACTCCGATCTGACCAATTCTGCCTCGAACACCTCGAGCTTGGATCGAGCTGCTTCGACTTGCTGTTTTGTTGTAGCCTCTTGCTCGGTGAACTCCTGTATCAGTGCGTCATTCACCGGTCCTTCTAGGCGCTATTATGCTAAGAAGATGACCTGTTCAAGCTCTGCTCCTTGGCTCTTGACCTCTGTAAATAATAGGCATGCATGATCTTGCACAGGTTGAATTCATTGTGTGACTTCCATCACTTTACTTTGAAGCATATGAACCTACTGCTGAGCTGTGCGTTGTTCATGCAATATCTTCATCCTGTCTATAGCTAACAGGGTTTTTAGCTGTACTTGTAGCATATCCTCATACTGTTTTTCTTCTTGGAGCTGGGACTCCAGCGTCTACAATTCTGGATTCTCTGTTAGGTTTTCGTATGTCTGGGCGCTCTGATTACTTAGCTGCTTTCACTCCAGGGAAAGAGATTTTAATTTTCCAACTGCACTGCGAACCATTTGTTGGAACAGGGGCAGACCTAGGGTTCAACGCTACAAGAGCGCACCAACAAAACCCTAACTACCGCCCCATTCGGCAACACCTGTGAAGTAGATGATGTCTCACCTGAGTTTCAGGTAGGGGTGGTTGCAGGACTCAAGTGTCTGCAACCTTCGCTAGGACACAGATCTGTGATTATACAACTTAGTAAATCAATTAGCACTGTTAGTTCTTTAACATGCAATCATTATCTACTTCGTTGATAAAACAGATCCTCACAATACTCACAGTAATCTATCATATATGAGCACTTAGCATAAGTAAAATAGAGTAGACATAACTAATTAAGAACTGAGCATATTCATGTATATTAGATCTAACATTCCATACATCATTAGCACTAAGCATAAGCATATCTATCTAATCATCTCAAAGCACTAAGAAAACAAGACATAAACACATTCATACAAGATCCAAGAAAGGTAACAAAGTGATTACATGGTTCACCTCCCTCCTGGGGATATGCCCACCAAATCTTCTTCTTTATTATCTTCAATCAGTCATCTACATGCACAGAGCCATACAAACCCCACTCCACATAGGACATGAGATCTGCGTGCACCTTTCCAGATCCTCCTTCCCCGAGTTAGGTTACAACACAAAAGCTTCTACTCAATCTCTTGCAGTCACTTGCACTTATCCTTGCAAGTCTCACACAACATGCAAGAGCATATACAACTATTACCTGTACTTGGCACTTATCTCATCGACTCTTTCCTACATTGCCAAGGTATCTATTTATACATTACAAAATAGGCCTAAACATGGGTAAAGCCATGGGCTGACATCCCTTTCCTGTTAAATATTGCCCACAACCCAAAAAGATGCCCAAGAGGGGGCCGAGATCCCGTGATCTCCGCTTCGTCTTGCGCTCCTCCTTTGATAGGCTATCTAAGTCCCAAAATAGGTCAACATTACCAAGAAACTCCCAAAACTTGGTCAAGGGTAGACCCAGGGTTCAACGCTACAAGAGCACACCAACAAACCCTAACTACTGGCCCTTTCGGCAACACCTGCAAAGCAGATGAAGTCTCACCCGAGGTAGAGGTAGGGGTGGTTGCAGGACTCAAGTGTCTGCAACCTTATCTGGGACACAAATATGTGATTATACAACTTACTAATGCACTTAGCACCATTATTTCTTTAACATGCAATCGTTATCTACTTCGCTGATAAAACATAGCCTTGTAGTACTCACAATAATCTACCATATATGAGCACTTAGCATAAGTAAAATAGGTCGAACATAACTGATCAAGCACTGAGCACATTCATGTATATTAGATCTAACATTCTATACATCATTATCACTGATCATAGGAAAATCTATCTAATCATCTCAAAGCACTAAGAAAAGAAGACATAAACACATTCAGACAAGTGCTAAGCAAGATAACACAATGATTACATGGTTCACCCCTCTCCTGGGGCTACGTCCACCAACTCTTCTTCTTTATTATATTCAATCAGTCATATACATGCATAGACACATACAAATCCCACTTTGCATAGGACAGTAGATCTGCGTGCACCTCGCCAGATCCTCCTTCCCTGAGTTAGGTTACAACACAAAAGCTTCTACTCAATCTCTTGCAGTCACTTGCACTTAGCCTTGCAAGTCTCACACAACATGCACATAGCATATACAAATATTACTTACACTTGGCACTTATCTCATCGACCCTTTCCTACATCGCCTAGGTATCTATTTATACATTACAAAATAGGCCTAAACATGGGTAAACCCATGGGCCGACATCCCTTTCCCATTACATATTCCCCACAACCAAAAAAGAGGCCCAAGAGGGGGCCGAGATCCCATGATCTTCGCTTCATCTGGCAATCCTCCTTCGACAGGCTGTCAAAGTCCCAAAATAGGTCAACATGACCAAGAAACTCCCAAAACTTGGTCAAGGGCCAACAAGCCCCCAACACTCACCTGTGACTCGTCCCGAGTCACTCTGATCTGACCATTTTTTCCTCGAACGCCTCGAGCTTATCTCAAGCTGCTTCGACTTGTTGTTTCACTGTAGCCTCTTGCTCGGTGAACTCCTGGATCAGTGCATCGTTCACCGGTCCTTCCAGGCAATGCTCTACTGAGAGGATGACCTATTCAAGCTCTGTTCCTTTTCTCTCGACCTCTGTAAATAATAGGCATGCCTGATATTGCACAGGTTGAAGTCGTTTAGTGACTTCCATCACTTTACTTTGAAGCATATGAACCTGATGCTGAGTTGTGCATTGTTCATGCGATCTCTTCATCCTATCTACAACTGACAGGGCCTTTAGTGGTACTTGTAGCGTATCCACATGTTGTTTTGCTTCTTGGATCTGCGACTCCAACATCTACAATTCTGGATTCTCTGTCAGGTTTTCGTATGTCTGGGAATTCTGATTACTTACCTGCTTGCACTCCAAGGCAAGATCTTTTAATCTACCAACTACGTTGCGAGCAGTTGCTTCTCGCTGGTCTCTTATCTCTTGAGGGGTTTCGGGTACAGTGCAGAGCTCTAGATCTGTGATGTGCTATTGTAGCTTCTGGATTACCTCTTCCAATTGTGCCACCTGTTGTGGAACTTGGTCCTTGGTCTGGACTTCAACGATTTTCACAGAGCAAAGTGCTCTGTTGACCCTTTCCTTAACTTCAAGTTGCTCAATGAGCAACTGTTCATTTTCTTTATTCAAATGGGCCTTTTCTTCATCAAACTTCTCTTTCATAACACTCTTTTCTCATTCTACATTGTTGTGTTGTTCTAGAAGATCTCCCTGTGCTTGTGCCAAAGCCTGGGTGGCTTGTGATGTCTCCTCCTATCCTTGTTGAAGTCGAGCTTCGACCATATCAACAATCTGGTGGAGTTGAGCTGGCTCATCTCCCATTTTTGGTGTTCCTACTCTCAGGGGCGCAGTGGATACTGTGCGGTTGGACTGTAGTGCCTATTGCACTTATTGAATTTCACTCTTGATGCAATTGAAGACCTCCTCCTGTTTGGCTTCCTGCTTCTCTTCTATCTCTAGCGAAGTGTTATTCAGTGCAGAGACGATGAATTCGAAGTCGTCGGACATTAGGGTGGTCTCAAATTTGGTTCTTGTTGCTTTCATTTTCTTTCTTGAAGGAGGTTTCGGAGGAGAAACCTTCCTTTTCTTTGATGGATCCTCCTCGTCTCTTGGCGGTATAACCTCGCCTTTCCTCTGTTCTACTTCAGTTCCATATATTTCTCCTCCATCACCTCCTTTCTCAGGTGATATAGAAGGGGTCTCTGTTGAAGTATTGTGGACATCCTGGGCTTCTTCATTCTTCTTGGTCTTGCTTGGTCTAGGTGTATCATGCACTGCTTCTGGACTATCAACATCAGAGAGCTCCGTGGGGTTAGCTAGGATGAGGAGGTCCACTGACCACTCCTTAGTAATCTCTTCTAAGTCCTCCTCTGTCAGTTTGTAATATGATTGCAACTGTTAGTGATTCTCATCAACGCGTGCAGTGATATAAATGAAGTGGCGATCCGCGTTGAATTTCATCAAGGGTCTAAATCTGTGAAGTGTGTTCAGGGTTATGCGAGGCGCAGCCTGGATTGTGATCTTTAGTTGGTTGTAATAAGTGTGGAAAATGACAGTGGATTGCCACTGCTTGTTCATATCGCTGGAGTACCACAGCGTACTGAACTTCATGACTAGTGGCTCAAAGGGCTCAATGTCCAGGAAGGTTGCACCTTCCGGCATCTCCCATGAGATGAAAGCGATTAATATAAGCAACTAGCTAAAATGGAACTCGTACCCTTGTTCCTATGCTTCCCTGTAGTCCAATTCTAGCTGGTTCACCAAGTATTTGGCCCAATTCATATGTAGGCCCTTTGTGCACTTCCCTGTGAGGTCAACTACAAATATAGTTACTTGGGTTGGTCAGTTCTTGCGAACTAGCTTACCTGCAATCAACTGATAGGAAAGGCGTACTACGCCGCTCTAGATAGAGGCTACCTTGTAGCCTCGCCTTCCCTTCTCTACATCTCTGTATGTATCCTTTATCCTCTGGGCGAGAGCGCGATCTGCAATCTTCCCAGGGTAAAAGTCCTATGGGTTGGGGCCCTGCATGCTTAGCCCTGTGATATGATTGATCAAAGTCGGATCCACTGTGATGCAGAGGTTCAACCATAAATATCCTCCATGATAGCAGGACAACAACAACTTGACACACGCGTTCACTTCTTGATGCCTCCTGAAGTGAGGAATCTTCATTACATTAAGTAGGCTTGACTGCGAGAGGTTCTGGGTCCATGATTGAGTGATTATCTTGGAGTTCTTTCCTTTGGTTTGCGTCAGATATTTATGAGGGGCGAGCATATTGTAAACCTTCCTATCGTCGATGTTGAAGTCACTGAACTTCAACGTGGTGAGATTATCCTGGTAAGAACGAACTGCGCACACTTCTTTTGGAAGGTACACAGTGATCAAAGAATACTCAAATTCGTGGGGTACACTGTCACAAGTGATGGTGCCACTCAGAGGTGGTAGATAAGTAAGTAGAATGCTCAGAATCAGTTTAGCATTTGAGATATCGTCTCGGTGCTTAGTACGCTTTTCATCGACCGACAGGGATGGACTGACTCGAGCAGCCGACGGGGAGGCTTTCAATCCTCGCATCGATGATGCTTGTATCCCTGTAGACGGTCCTCTTCCTGACATGGTTCTTTTATCCATTAAGTTGATCAGAACTTATGTCGCAGTTTCTTCTTCGACGGTGAGCTCTTCGGACATACGTGCTTGGGATGGATATCTTGGGTTCTCAAAGCAATGTGGGCACTAAAATAGAATAGAAGGCAAAGGCGTAGTGATCAATGGGAAATCTTAATTAAGGCTATCATCTCAAATTATCAATTAGAAAAAGTCTTCTAGTTGCATGACGTGGCGGGATAAATAGACAACTTCTGTAACAGATCGCTTGCAACGAATATGAAGGATTCATTAAATCCTGTTCGATCCGTTATGGCACGGTACAACGCTCTGATGATGAATCTTTATTTATTTTCTATCTGTTCAGAGCAGAAGTCGAATGGATATATCGGTCCCAATGGCTATATTGCTTTGTCATGGCGAAGTACTCTATGTCACAGTTTTGGGATCTCAGCAAAGCTCTAATTCTATAATTTTTCTTTCTGCGAGGTCTCCTTTAGAACCTCCTGTAACCTTTCAGTATTAGCCCTTTTCTTTCTTATCTTTATATCCTTCTTTCTAGTGAGCTTCATCTCGGTAATGCTTTTCTCATTCTAATTCTTTTCTTCTTTGGTCTTAGTTACTTCACGCTATTGAAATTCTTTCCTAGGGTTTCTGGGTAATACTTCTTCTGTGCCCGCAGTAGGTAATTCAATCTCCTAGGGATCCTCTATTGTTCTCTTAGCTTCGACATCCCGATTGCTAGTATTAAATATCTACGATCCGCTCTTTTGTTCCTCAATCAAGTGTGCGATCCTTTTTGGTCATAAAGTCTTTTAACTCTTGCTTCTTCTGTTCCAAAACTTCTTCTTCTTCCTTTCGTCTGGCTTGATCTCTGTCAATCTAAGGTTTTCCTATTAGCATGGTAAACGGGGCGTTGTCTTCAACAAATTTAATAATCTCAAAGTCTTCTTCTGTCGAAGTTCCATTAATAGTCATAGGTATCCGAGCGAGCTTTCCACATAGGTTTACTAGCTTTCCCCTAAATAAACTTATTCCTCTTAGTGAAGGGATCATAGTAGGCATTCCTATAGCTTCCCAGGTTCTTTCTGGCATAATATTCATCTATGTTTCCTTATCCAGAACACAGTCAATGTCGAAGTCCCCTATTCTTGCTTTGATGCATTCCTTCTCTTTCAAGATCTCTGGTAAGTTGACATGTTGGTGGTCATTCAGGGTTTCTTTTATTCGTATCCATACTTTCTCTGATTCTTGCTGGGGTTCTTCCTTTTCTGGATCTTCCTTAGGGTTCTCTTGACTCAGGTTCATTCCTTCAAACTTAGCGATCATTCTAGGGAAATCCAACACTTCATGGTCCATAGCCTTACAACAAGGACAACTAGGTCTTCCACCAAGGCATTCTTTAGCAAGATGTCCTGGCCTCCTACAACTATAACAAAGGGTTAATCCTCTCTTTCTTTTCAATGATCCCCAACCTCTTCTGTACTGCGCACTAGGATCATGGTAGCTAACCTGCAACAAATTATTTCTAGGATCTTGCATCCATTTGTTAGTCCAAACATTCTTTCTATGCATAGGTATAACATATCTTTCATTATTCTTATCAGATCTATTCATATCAAACCTTCTTTCATCTATTAACACCCTAGCTTTAAAACTAGGACAAAACCTATCAGATATACCTAGATCCATACTCTAGAAACAAAAATTTCCACTTATCTTACGTTTATAGAGCACAAATCTTTCATATCTAATAATTTTCACTATTCTTACCATTATCGAAGCACAAAGATTACAGATCTTACCTTTTTCAATCAGAACTTCTCACTTTTACCTTTCTTGGAGCACAAAGCTTTCAGATCCTGCTTCTTTTGTTTTACAGATCCGACCTTCTTTCTTTCAGATCTGGCCTTCTCTCTTCATATTGGGCTTCTTTCTCTCAGATCTAACCTTCTTTCTTTAGCATCGAATTTTACAGATTAAGTAGAATACTGCGCACTAGGGCACAAATCTACGCACAGAGCTTTCACAGTTTCAGGATGAATCTTTGCACAGAGTTTCCTCTTTCTCAGTTCCCAACAATCACAGTTTCAGGTCCCTGCAACATAACCATTTGTTGGCACAGGAGCAGACCCACGGTTCAACGCTGCAAGAGCGCACCAATAAAACCCTAACTACCAACCCTTTTGGAAACACCTACGAAGCAGATGAAGTGTCACCCAAGGTAGAGGCAAGGGTGGTTGCAGGAATCAAGTGTCTGCAACCTTAGCTAGGACACGAATCTGTGATTATACTACTTAATAAACCATTCAACACCTTTAGTTCTTTAACATGCAAACATTATCTACTTTGTTGGTAAAACAAAGCTTCACATCCTTCACAGATATCTTAACATATTTAAGCACTTAGCATCAATAGATTATTCAAATCTAACAGATCAAGCACTTAGCACATACATATAGATCGGATCTAACAATCTACACATCATTAGCACTAAGATCATCAGATCTATCTATCAAGCACTTAGCATATAACATATGAACACATAAAGATAAGGCACAAAGCAAAATGACACAGGCTTTACGTGGTTCACCCCCCTCCTGGGGCTACGTCCACCAACTCTTCTTCTCTATTAGTGTCTTCAATTTTTTACAAGCAAAAACCCTTCAAAACCCTTACTCCGCACATGACAGAAAATCTGCGCAGCTCGCTAGATCATTCTTCCTTGCGTTACAACACTCAACCTTTCACAATCTGTCACAACCACTTGCACTCAACTCTACAAGTCTTTTAAAATCATGTAAAAATCATCCAAATCCATACTTGCACTTAGCATACATTCACATCACTTGGATCTAACACTTAGCTCACTCACTACTCTAGCACTTAGCTCATTCACTACTCTAGCACTTAACTCATTGGACCTTCTTACATTGCCTAAATTCTTATTTATATATTACAAAAGTGGGCCTTAGCATGGGTAAACCCACGGGCCGACATCCATTTCAAGTTACATTATCCCAAAAACCCAAAAAGGGGCCCAAAAGGGGGCGAGATCCCGTGATCTTTGCTTCGTCTTGCGCTCCTCCTTTGACAAGCTATCGAAGTACCCAAACTAGGTCTACATGACCAAGAAACTCCCAAAACATGCTCAAGGGCCAACAGGAACTCACAACCGATGAACCTACTTGCAGCAAAAGCCACGATACATACACTTTCTGTTAACATGGAAATTATAGGGAACACGACGAAAATTCTATGCACTAATGTGTATGGCCCCTAGTTGATGGAGGAAAAAGGAGAATTCTCCTAGACCTAGAGAATATGAAAGATCGAACCAACAACCTCCACTGGATCCTGGATGGGGATTTCAACATCATCAATACTCATGTTGAGAAAAAATGGGGCACTAGGAGACTGGACAGAGATGCAGAAGAATTGCTAGCTTTCACTGACACAATGGAGCTTGTGGACATCAGGACCAACAATGGATAGTTCACCTGGAACAACAAATGACTTTCACACCATCAAGTATCTACAAGGATAGACATATTCTTGTTGTCGGAATCCATCATTTTGCAAGGAATAACTTTGGACTGCAGCATCCTCCCCTAGGGGGGGATCAGACCACTGGCCAGTTCAATTGGAAGCTAATTTTCAAACCATGCCGAAGAACAAACCATTTAGATTTGAGAAATTTTGGATCGACCTTCCCACCTTCAAGGAGAACATCAACCAATGGTGGTAGGAGGAACTACCAGACCAAGGGACAAGGATGTTCAAACTGTACAAGAAAATCAAGTACATTAAACAATAACTCAAGGAGTGGAACATGGAAATATTTGGAAACATAAACTAGGGGAAAAAACGTATCGAGGACAGAATGAGGAAGCTACAGGAACTTTGCATTGAAGAGAGATACATAGAGGATCGGAAAAAGAGATCCAAATGACCCAGGAATGGGAAGCTAGATGCAAGCATGAAGAAACTCCGTGGCACCCAAAGTCCAGAATAAGGTGGCTAAAGGAAGGGGAGAGGAATACCAATTTTTTTCATAGAACAACTATTGCTAGAAGATCTCATAAAAAAATATTTAAGATTAGGGATCATGATGGGATCGAAAGAGAATCCCACCAGGACATTGAAAATACACTGGTCAATCACTTCCAGGGGATAGACAAAGAACCCAACCAAGACAAATCCGAGGCCATACAAAGAATAACTTAGCACATCCCCAAGTTGGTCACAGAGGATCAAAATGTCAGCCTAAGCAAACCCATCGCAAAGAAAGAAATTGACCAAGTGGTCCAAGAGATGCCCAATGGAAAGGCCCCAGGCCTAGATGGCTTCACAATGGAATTATTCAAAGCCTAGTGGGATGTGGTTAAGCATGACATTTATGGGGCGGTGGAGGACTCCAGGCGCTCAGGATCCATCCTGAAAGATTTAAACACCACAATGATCACTCTAATCCCAAAATAAAACAAAGCTAGGACCCCAGAGCGCTACAGACCTATAGCTATATGCAATGTAGTTTACAAGATAATCTCCAAATTCATATCCAATAGACTGAAACCACTCCTTCCCACATTAATTTCATAGGAACATGCGAGTTTTGTGGAAGGAAGACAAATCCTAGACAATATCATCCACGCCCATGATATTATTCACATGATGAAAAGCCAAAGGTGAGGGGGGATGATAATCTAACTTGACCTAACGTAGGCCTACGGAAAAATAAGTTGTCACTACATGGACAAGATGCTGGAAGCTTTTGGTTTTGACCAGCACTGGATCAATTGGATCGTCACTCTAGTCTCAACGACAAGCTACTCGTTTCTAATCAATGGAGCCCTAGCTAGACCTTTCTATCCATCTAGAGGAATAAGACAAGGGGATCCGTTGTCCCCCTTCCTGTTAATTCTAATTATGGAAGGGCTAAGCAGAAGCATAAAAAGTGAAACTGCAGCTGGTGAAATAAAAGGCCTCAAACTGTTTGAAAACTATCTAACCTCCACACACCAAAAGTTTGTTGATGATAACCTGCTCCATGGTACACCCACGGTAAAGTAATCAAAGGCCTATAAAATAATCTTAGAAGATTTCGGGGAAGCCTCAAGGGCGGAAATCAACCACTCCAAATCCATGATATATTTCTTCACCACTAATCCAATAATTCAAAGAAAATTGGCTAACATTCTGGGGTTTGGACGCAAAACACTCCCAACTAAATACTTGGGAATCCCCCTAACGGACAGAGCCTGCAAAAATGCTACATGGGAAGGAGTTATCAGAAAATTGCAGGAGAGGGTAAAAAATTGGACATATAGAGCTCTAAACCTAGCCGAAAGGGTTATCCTCACCAAAGCAGTTCTACAAGAAATTTCGGCGTTTATGATTTTAGTGTTTCTAGCCCCCAAAGGAATACTACAAAATATAAGATCCATCCTAAGAGGCTTCCTATGACGAGGCCCAAAAAACAAAAAGAAATGGGCCCTGGTGGCCTGGTGTGATGACCCCCGTCGTTACGACAACATGCAATGCATGAAATGTGCATTTTTTCTTTTTTTTAAAAGAAGGAAGGTAACCACGACCACAGTCAATCAAAGAAACTCGATGATGAACACCACACACACAATTCATGCAACAAACAACTTAACGACCCAACATACTAGCACATCATGCAGTTGGATGCAACATGCGAAAATCAATTAGAAAAAAAAAAAACGACTACCCGCTCGTCCTAACCTGCAAGGTTAGGACCTCCAGGACACATAAGCAATGCTCAAGCCCAGGTTCCCATCGATTTTGACCATTTAAGGTCTCAAGGCCGATGAATGTTTTGAGGAACAAGGAGGGATTCTACATCCCACCCGAGACACACCATATCATGCCTACTAAGCTCAAAGACAACATCAATCAATCCAAACACAACGGCTTCGACGACCAATAACTAGAACCTTCCCGGTGAGCGAGAGACAATAAAAAAAGGGTTACAACAAGTATAACCATAAATACAACAACATCATCTACATCGGGAGGTGCATGATCCTATGTCAGGTTTCCTATGCGCTTATTGATCAACGCACACAATGAAGCAATCATAAGGTACCACGTTGCCACAATGCGACAAAGGCGCTAAGGACCCATGCGCAAAAAAATACTTCTAGACCTTCAATCCAACGTGCCAGAAATCCAATTGGCAATCACATACAATATACGACGTCGTTAGACAAAGGTGCTCTACACAATTAAGTAGAAATGGATGCAGAGTGATTAACTTCGATACATTTAAATTGATCCAGTGTCTAGAAGTAACTCATTTGTTTTTATCATCAAAAGGAATACCACACATCATAAGTATACAATCGCCATCTTAAAGTAAGGACACCTATCCATCATCAAGAAAACATTTACCTTCCATTCATTTACAACCCCTTTACATCATTTACTAAAAAAGGAAAATCATAATTAAAATCACAATCTATCATATAAGGGTTCCATTAACAACATTAGTGAATCTTACATGTCCTTAATTAGTTCCTTGTTGTAAGGGAAAATCATCTGTGAAACACGATAGATGCAACGATCATCATTAACCATTAATATGATGCAAGGCAACATGTTAAACTAATGAAGGGCTAAAATCCATAACCAATATGGAATTATTTTAACGGTTGTAAAAAGAGACGTTTTAAGCTATCAAGGACATAATTACCATAATCATCATTTCACCAATACAACTGTTATACATCCCATCTATTCATTTCATTAAACACACATTCACTGTTTTCGTTGCATCGCTACCCATTGCTATGATCACAATTTAATCATTAAAACCACGCAAGAAATTAAACGATTGTAAGAGATAATTGCTATATTCATAATTAATTTACGATAAATAGTGTAATCACATTTGAACTGAACCATAAAAGTTGAAGCAGAATTATTAACTAATAAACGGTTACTATAATTGAACTATTATAAAACTATGATAAGCATGATTACAATGGGACTATCCAGAGTGGATGCCCAACTATTATAACTATTATGTTGTTGGTCTTAATTAATTGTTATTTAACTGCTAGAATTATCATTAAATGGAACCATTAATCTGAAGCAAGGCTTATTAAAACAATTGAGACTGTTGATCAAATAACTGCTAGGGGATGATTATAATCACATTGGGCATGGTGGTTGTTTTATTCCCAGCCGTAATCACAACGTCCAATAACTATTAGGTCAAAACTATATACATCATTCACATGAGAATTCTTAAATAGAAAGAGCATCTGGTTAAGGAGTAAGTGGTGGCAACATCAACGTTATCCGACAACTACACATTTTTAAAAATTCTTAGAGGAATCTACGGTACAACCTAAACAATGGTTTACAGAGACTACTGCTAAAACAAATACTATCATTCCGCCGACACTGTTCTCCTTAACTCGAGCAAGGAATTTACATTGAGTCAAGGAAACAAGGGGTCTGTAGGGTTTGGCAGAGCGATATCGTTGTTGCATAAAGGGGATTTGTGTGTCGTCCCACTGATGTGTGTCAGCTAGGAGAACAACACGTTTAGTGAGTGCTGCTACAGGAAAGGATTTCGGGCAGACCGCGGGCTTAGTGAATATGACAGTTGTCTGCGTGCCTGCAACAATTGTTCAAAGCATGGGGAAAAATTCATGTATGAATATTTCGTGGCCATGCTTATTGTCATCAGTCTGGTGGTAAGATTTGCAACTAGATTTTATTCTTGAATACTGTAAGATTTGTAATAAAAAATGAGAGTAATGTGGAACTGTGTTATTCACATTCACAAATGACATACCTTCATTTGCGCTCTAAACAAGGAACGTGAAATACACCTCTGCCTTTTCATACTTGCCCGAATGATATTACTATCACACACAGATTGTCGATGCGTCCATTCACTATTGCAAACAGAAAACTTGATCAAAATATATAAATGTACCTCTGTATCTGTGAAACATAACACTATCATCGATATTCCTGTCTCACTCTGAAGGGGAAATTGAAAACCTAACTATCTGTTTCGCTTTCGTAGTATCTATTTTACCATTCACAATCTCAAGAAGAGTCTCGAAAGCTAATGAACCAATCCATTTTGGAGTAGAAATATCATTATTTCACTCGCAAAGAGGACCTTCGTTATGCTACGAGCAAATGATGAAGCAAACTGTCAACTAACATATTGGCATGTTGGAGGGTTAACATATGGCTCAATCTAAAACTATGAAATCAAGATGTTAGTTGGGATAATCTAAAACTAACTCAATCATAGCAATGTTAGCAGGAAGAGAGTGGTCAAGAATACGAGGGGGAAGGAAGAGATAGTGATCAAAAATCCAAACAATAGAAAGGAGCCAATAGCCGACTACCCAGAAAATAAAAACAATTGCAATCTAGAGGAATCGAAAGTCCAAACATCAACAAATGATGGGGGAAGGCCTGTTTACACAAAACTAAAGGTCTCTAAGGTTTTTGCTTCCACGCAATAACATTTTTAAATATTTTAGCAGAGGAAATTAAGTAATCGCTACTGAGGGGAGGGGATACAAGCAAAACATGTTTTAAGAGACCAACTCAACTACAACCAACATCCTAAAACCACAATAGAAATTGAAACTGAATAAAATCTTAGATTTAATGCCTTATTATGAATAGATAGAATAGGTCCAATGGAAATGCACCAATTGCTTCATCATCATTATTATTTTCATACACAGGATAATTTTAACTAAAATACAAAAAAAATTCAAATACGCGTACTGAATCCGAAGGTGATGATCCCATAGACGATGTCCCACGCATGTGTTTCATCCAGATCTTGCTTACCAACCGATGAGAGCTCACTGGTACCTCCCAGCTAATGCTAGGGGCACTCTTCTTCCCCCTGAGCCCCCCTGAGAAACAAAGGGGCCACACACACAATACCAGAGAATTATAGCTTCCTAGTTTTCCTCGCAAGGTCGAGCTACTACTCGTTGTCTGAGATGGGTATCCCCAACTCCCACAAGAAAATTTTAGTCAAGATGAATTTTAGCAGCGTAACCTTATGCATACCAGACATGATGCATACTCCTCCTCCGCCATATTTTTTATAGAGTTTTCAAGTGATTAGTTTCTCAAACCCTCATTAGATTCCTTTTTCAATTATTTAATTAGGAAAAACCTCCCCCGTACACATGTCGCTTGATCCCCTAGTTGCACCAGAAAATTAATTTATTAAATAATTCAATTTTTTTATTTTCCTCACCCACCTAAAAGCGTTCCTAAAAACGCTCCTCAGTGTCCCAATATTCCCTTACAATTCTTAAATGACTTACGCCTTACTTAAATCCTAGTTGAGTTCATAAATAGAAAGTTCCAAAGGATAGATTCCATACTAAATAAGACATTCCCCCTTTTCTTTAAGTTTCCCCCTTTTCTTTAAGTTTCTCTTTTTCTTTAAGTTTCCCCTTTTCTTTAAGTTTCTACCTTTTCTTTAAGTTTCCCTTTTTCTTTAAGTCCCCCCCGCCCCCCACCCCTTTTAACTAAGTTCAGAATTAGCAAGTTTAGACAAACAATCATTTACCCATTTTTTTTTAAATTAAACCTTCATTAAAAATTTTACTTTAATTAATAAAGCTTGAATTTTCTTTACCCCTTCTTGTTATATGTTTTAATTAGTTTTTTTTTGTTCAGAGGTTCTACTTAGACCTAGGCTTTAAATTCACTAGGCTTGGTGACAGTTCTTAAGGGAAAATTAGTTATTAAACCTTACTCATCACATCATTCATTTTAAGGCCGACTAGGTCCTAAGGAGGCATAGTTTTCTAGTCACTAGGTTTATTAACTCACCATGGTTATAATCACGATGTGCCCTTCAAGACGCACTACATTCTCCAAGGGTGCCACTTACCTCTTTCCTTTTTATTTGTGCGACATGCCCTTCAAGACGCACTACATGCTCCAAGGGTGCCACTCACCTCTTGACTGAATTTGGTAGACTTAAAACTCCTGGAGTCAATACTCCCTCAGGTGATCTTGTGGGAGACTAAGAGCCTCTAAGGAATAAGGACCTTGCCTTATTGCACACCCCTTAGAATAATCGTGAGCGACTGTCACAGACTGCCCTCACGACATCGTGGGTATTCTCGAACTAGGTAATCATTAACCTACAGTTCAAGCCATGGTGGGAGTGCTAGTAGGTTGTGGCAGGGCTGCTACCACACCTCTCCCTCAATGTCTCTGGTTTTTCGTGCATGGCCCCTTTACTCCAAATGTGAGTCTAGTTGGAAAGCTATCATTAGCCTGCATCCATCAACGAAACATGTCATCTATAAAAATCAAAATCATAATATCTAGTCATACATCACATCTGTAATATCAAAGAACATCCAAACTGTAACTGTAACCGTCCCCTCCCTAACTCGATCCAGAGTCCAAGGAGATCCATTGATTTCATCGGAATCCTCTAACGTCTAGAGTTCTGCACACTCAGGACAACCCAGTCAATAGCACATGTCGATATAAATATAGAAAAATAGCATGTCATCAAATCCACAACATCTCATAGGCATAATAAAAAAAACCAATCGTATAATGGACCGGATCACTTGCACGCAAGTGTTCTCAAAGAATAAGTCTGATCAAGTGTGCGCAAGAGAGGGATGTTACATACACCCCCTCTTGTTTTAAACTTCGTCTCGAAGTTTCATAGTATAGAAGAGCCAAAATAAATATCTCATAACGTCTATGTGTCTAGCTATCAAACAAAAATGGAAACTTTTGACGCATATCATATGCGTCCTCCCAAGACGTCGAATGCAGACTATAGTTGTCCCACTGAACCTTGACCTGATCTACTATTCAATGTCGTAGTTGTCGAATGCGATGGTCCATAATGCGGATAGGCTCCACCGTGAGATCACTTTCATCCGATACCTTTAAGGAACTCATGTCAATAACATTTGTAGGATCACTAACATAATGTCTCAAAATAGATACGTGAAAAAAATTGTGCATACACCTCAAAGAATCAAGAAAGGTTAATCGATAGGCCACAGGCCCCTAGGTGAAATCATGAAGATGGGTTACACTTTTGCTTATTTTATGAGAAAAAAACTGTATTTTCACAAGTTCTTCAACTTCCAGCATACAAAAGTATTTTTTTTAATTTAAAATTTCACTTTACAGTAAAAACAAAAGTTGTGAATAATTTTGTTAGCTTTCCAATGACTATTTTTCAATTTTTTTTATCACGATTTGATATGTCAATTTGACAATTGTTTAACAGTATGTTCCTTAAACATGAAAGGAATGATAATGAGTTATTTTTTCCTACAACAATGTATCTATTATTAAACTTATGTTTTTAAGAAACGAAATATACTGCAACAATCAACATGGACTCTATTTTATTATGACTATAATTTTGAATCTAACAGATGAATATTTTAATTTCTAGAATTTTTTGAAGTTGACCAAGCTGAAAACGTTGCAGATTTTAAACACATGTTTTTTTACACCTTGTATCTATCTTAATTTTTACTTAAAACTAAAATATAAATATACCCTTTTGAAAAGAACAGTTTAAGAATTATGAATATAAGTTTTTCTAAATTTTTCACTATATATTTTTAGAGATACCAATATTTCATTTCACCGAATCATAATGTCTGCTGAAAATATAATGCAGTGATTTTTTTTTTAAATTAAATAAAAATAAAGAAAATGAAAACAAAATATAGGAATTGAAAGTAGATTCAATTTTGGAAATGCTGGTGTCATTTTCGAAACCAAATTCTCAGTATTTGCAGGAGTTTGCAACCTCTGAAGTTCAGGTAATCTTGGGGCAATTCTCTGGTTTTTGTTTTTAGTCCCAATTTTGTGTTTTCGACCGAAATAATCTTTCGGTCAAAAACATATTATTTCAGCCGAAAGAATAAATTCTAACGAAAATCGTCAAAACTGAACGGTTTCCAAGGTTTTTGGCCGAAAAAAACTTATTTCGGTCGAAATCCTGTTGAGCTAATTCCGTTGGTCAGAAAAAATGAAAAGACACGTCATAGCGTTTCATTTCACGTCAAATTGTATAAATAAGCTTTCGACCGAACAAATTTAACACAATTCATCGGATGGACAGACATATATGAGTTCGGGGATAGGAATTTGAAAGCATTTCTATTACTGATTGCAACTGTATTCTTTTCTTTCTTTATTTTTTCCCTCTGTTCCATAGGCTTAATCGAAGGATTGATATCGATACATGATGGTTTTCTAGAGCACCTAAACAAAATTTCGAATCATATTTTTGGTTTTTGTTGAATAAGGTAATTGATGTTTGTTCAAGTTTATATTGGAATAACAATTTATATGTTGAAAGATAAATGTTGAGCATTTTTTCAAGGTGAAGTCTTTGTTGAACATATCTTTTATAGATAACTATAAAAGTCATGGGAAACAAAATTTTGTGCAAGAGAAAATTTGATCGCACTCGAGATGATACTCACCAAAAAGAACAAAGGAAATAGCTTTATTGGAGAAAGAAATGAGAACATGCAAATATTGAAGAAAGAAACGATGATAATGTCAATAGAGATATTCAACAAGAAGAAGTTCAACCGGGTATGCATGCACATATGATGATCGAGCACACGACACACATTGGGACTGTATTCAGAAAGTATAGAATTCAAATTTAAAATATTGTAAATAATATAATTGATTGTAATTACAATTTGATGTTTTTCAAAAAACATAAATAGATTTGTCTCATAATATCGAAGAAGACATTGCAACCGAAATTGAAGTAGAAGGAGTTCAAACCGAAATTGAAGCAAAAGACGTTAAAACCGAAATTGAAATAGAAGATGAATCACCTATAGGTATGTACATAAATTTAGATAATATAAGATGAACACTCAAGTATATATATTTTAGTGAATTTGTGTTCGGGTTATGTTTTTTAATATAAACTTTAAATTGAATTATGCAGGAGAATCTATCAACATTGATGATGAAATATTAGAAAATGTTGATACTGACAAATTTAGGAAGAAAAAAGCTAAGCATTATATAAGATATCGAACTAAGAATATGTATAATACTTTTTTCAAAGATGAATCGGTAACAGTACAAGCTCAACTTTTACTTTGTCTAATGAATTTAAGAAAGTTAAAAGAAGCTACATCATTATTGGGTATTCAAAAGTCGACAAAGGATACAAAGGTGAAACAAAATGTCTTTAACAATATAACTAGTGTATTAAAAACTTTTGAAAAATCTTGAAAAGAAGATGTCTGTGTTGCACGTAGAGTGATACAAACAATAGTTGTTTCATCTAGAAATATAAAAGATCGTTTGACACGACACATGGAAAAAACAAAGGGAACGTCAAGAAAAACATTGCACAAACATAGAAAAATTCGATTGCAAATAGATGTAAATGATGAATTGGCTTATTGGACAATGATTTATAGACAACTCTACAAAGATAGACTTGCAGAAAATGTTAAAGAATTGACCCGTAATTGTTGGTTGGAAGAATATCGTGTTTCACCACATACAAAGGATGTGTTGCGACGAAAAATAGCACAAAAACAATATGAAGAACATCCAAAACATATATTGCCAATGATACAAATAGAGTTGTTCAATAAGTTTAAAGAAGAGCACAAAGAAGTTAAAATTTCCATCAATACATTTGTGCAATAAAAACCATGGTTTGTTAGACCCATCATTGTTCGTGACACTTGTTGTTGTCGTTATCATGTGAAATTTGAGTTGTATTATGATAGTTTTTTGGATTTTGATAAAACTTTATGGCCAGGTTCACCTCCTCCTTCCACATTCACTGTTTTTATATCTGAAATTCTATGTGAAAGAGAAGATTATGATTTACTTTACAAAAAAAAAAGTGTTGGTGGAAAGAAATGTGATCATTATGGAAATCTAAGTTTGTTTCATTCAAAGTATCATATTGATATGAATGATCAATCATTTTCTAATATAAGAGTCAATTGGAAAAGATATGAATATATGAACAACACGACTCTACATTCTTTAAATGTTATTTCCAAAAGGATTGATTTGAAGGTAGATAAAATCTGTGTGATAGATTTTTTGAAGAAGTTTGAGGAAGAAATCTATAAATACACCAAGAATTCACATAGAGCTCCATGAAAATATCTACAATTCAAACAATCTCGTGAAGTGTTTCCACCTGGGACAATTTTGTATGTAGTTGATTTTGCAGAGAATTACACATTCACTGCACAAAAAGAAATACAGTGCAAATATTATCATTCTGATCAAGTCGCGATATTTGTCCACGTTCTATATATACATGCTCAATGGAGTCTTGATAATATAGAAATCACCAACGACAATCGTCGTGTTATTAAATAATATCACTTTTATATAAGTGATGATCGAGCACACGACACATTATGTACAACATTGTTTTGATAAATTTTATGATTCATTGAAAGAATGCGAAATCAGATTCGATCGACATTGGATATGGTTAGATGGGTGTGTGGGTTAGTTTAAATCTTCATGATCATTCTATTGGTTATGTCATCTTCATAAAAAATTAAACTTTACACATTGTTGGAATTTTTTTGAGACTGGTCATGGAAAATGAGAGTACGATGGTGTAGGGGCATGTATAAAACGAGCACTTCGAAGGTATCAGATGAGCCCTCATGCCGATCGATTTGAATCCACTGAACAAGTTGTTGAATGGTGCAAAATGGCGCTAATCCATGGATATAATTCATTAAGGGATGTGCGCAGGTGTGTCTATATATAAATGTTACATGTATGTACACATGATATATAAATTTGAACGTGTTCAAATTTATATTCAATCTTCAATCATTTTTTTGAGAGATTTCAAGTTAGCAAGTTCTTGTCTTGTACAGGTTTTTTTGGTATGTTGGAATCGAAGATGTAAATAGATCAATCCCATATGACGCCAGTACAATACTTGGGACACGAAAAATACATTCAGTTAAAACAAAACATTTTCAAAATGGGTTTTTATTTGAAAGAAGAAATGACTTTTGTTTTTGTTTAGTTTGCATAGAGGACACATAATCCATAGATATTTGCGAGAACGAAAATGTAGGATATGTTAAAGCTTGGAGACATACCAAACTTAATGTAAAAGAGAAAATGCCACTTGCAAGCTTAGAGGAGATGGAATCAAATGAAACTGTAGTGTCAATTAATGGCGATAGAGTTTCTGATCTTGTTAGAGAAGGTAATTTTTATGTTGTAATTTTTTCAAATAACTTGTAGATGTACTTGTGTGATAATATAACATGAATTATTTGTTGTCCAATATATCCAATTATTTGTAGGAGATGGTTTTTCCATGGTTGCACCTGTAGACAACACTGAAAATGTGAAATATTATTTGATGTGATGCACAGAACAAAAGATGAGACTATTAGAAGATTTTGATGATAATGGTTTTATATATGAAAGAGGATCTAATGTATTGAAAGGATATTTTTTCAAGAAACCCATCAGACAGATACTCATGTTCACTTTCAATACTACCAGTCGGATGTCACAAGTTGTCAATATAGTCATTTGGTATGTGCAGCACACATAAAGTTAATAGAAGTTCAATAAAAAGAAAAAAGTTAGAAAATGGAAAATGTCCAAATTCGATCATAAACGAATAATTGAAGATATAATAACAATATTATGTTTTTAAACAAGTGGCACATGGACATTCCAAATTTTTTTATTTTTCATTGAAAGTACATTCCAGATTTTGATGACTTGTTTTGACTATCTTCAACCATATTTCTAAATATGATATTTATAAAAAGGGTATGTATAAAAAACTCTAGATCATTCTGAAAAAACACAGATGGTTCAACCATATTTTATCTGTGTTTTTCAACCATTACACCAATCCAAATTATTTTATGAGCATTACACTAATCAAAATTGAGTTGTATACCTCTTGTATGAGGATTTTATTTTAAACTGAAAAATTGTTAAACACCATTTCCATTGAACACTTATTTTTTTCAATAGTATTTTTTTTCCATTTTATTTTAATAATATTGCATTAATTTTAAAAAAAGTTAAACATATTTTATATTTTATATTGTAATAATTTCTTATTTCAAATTTTAACTCATTCCGATTTTTATTTTATATTACGAGCATTATATAAATTAAAGTTGAATTGAACATCTTTTTTATTTTGAACATTGTTTTTTAATTATTGTTCTCAAAATTAAAGAAAAGTTAAAAACATCTCTTTCATTTTGAAATTTTATTTTATTAAGGGAAAAATTAAAGAAAAGTTAAAAACATCTTTCATTTTTAGATTTTATTTTATTAAGGGTATATGAACCTTTAAATGAATATCTCTTATAGCTTTGGCATTTTTTTAATGACTACATGATAAAATTAAAGAAGAGTTGATCATCTCTTCCATTTTAAGGTTTTATTTTATTGTCACATCATTTTTAGCATTTTATTTTATCGTTAACACACAAACCAAAAAAGACTTGAACATCTCTTTTATCTCAAGATTTTATTGTATAAACATTACCTATAATTAATTTGGGTATCTCTTCTATCTTGAGAATTTTATTTTTATTACTATTGCACCAATCAAAAAAGAGTTGAACATCTCTTTTATCCTTGATTTGAGAGCATTGACTTCTTTAAGTGGTATTTTTTTTTTCATTTTTTAAACTAATATGAACTAATAATATCATATATATACTAATATATATATATACTAATAATATCATATATATACTCGTTGTAATAACACTTTACTAATAATATCATATATATATACTAATATCTCCATTCTAATTATTAAGTTGATAAATACATTTAAAATTTGAAATTATTTACAATTTCCATTTTAATAATTAAGTTGATTTTCATGTAAACTTATTTAGAAATGTTAATCATTAGAATTAAATTGTAATTAATAGATCTCTTCTCTAATAAAGTTAAAAAAATTAATACAACCTTGCCTAAATCAAGTGAAGACCCTTACAAAAATGTGGGTTTATGTGAATAGTACTAAACCATGGCCTGCAAATCGTTTTCCTAATGTAATTATCTTTCATACATGTTATCTGAGTTGTACAAGGGGTATGTGTTGTTCATTGGCATGTCTAAAACACAATGCTTGAATGCATACATCCTCCCTTGAATTCCACATTGGTTACCTTTTTTTAAAATCAAACACAAGTTTTCTGAAAGTAAATTAGTAGATCATAAAAATTTCTTCCTTTTAGTGCAGTTCATACCAGCATAGGCTTTGCATGGCTTAAAGTGTTTTCTACTACCATAATATATTCACAAATAAGTTTTGCATGGTTTAACATGTTGTCTACTATCATATATACTTAAATAGATATGCAATGGTACAATCTTGTATGTTTGACAGTTCACTTTTTTCTTGTCCATCTATTGAGTTTGCATATTCTTAAATATATTTAAACAACAACACATTCTATGAGTTTGCATCTATGATCTCATATGTCTATCTTTCCTTTAGTTTTTCCTTTACTTTTTTTTATTAGTTAAGTGAATCTATGTAAACCAATTTATTTAGTAGATCTCATGTGCATATATCTTTCCTAAATAGTTTTTCCTTTAATTTTTTTTATTGGTTAAGTGCATCTATGCAACCAACATAATCATTAGTAACTAGAAAAAAATAAAATGGAATCTGTTAATCTGCTAAAAAAAAAGTTGTTTTTTTTTTTATTAGTTACTAGAATTTGCTAAAATTATTCTACCAAAATTATTTGATGATATGTCAATAGAATCATATTTTTGACAGTCCACATTGAACATAAATTGAAACATTTAAATGAAAAAAAATATTTAAGAGTTTGATGCTTAATTTAATGCATTGTAAAAAGGGGAATATATACACAACATTAGTTCATTACTAGTTAACTTTGCCACTTTTTGACAATAGAATCATATTTTTGACAGTACACAGTGAACATAAAATTAAACATTTAAATGAATACATAACAAAAAAATATTTAAGAGTTTGATGCTTAATTTAATGCATTGTAAAAAGGAGAATATACAAAACATTAGTTCATTACTAGTTAACTTTTCCACATTTTGACAATAGAATCATATTTTTGACAGTACACAATAAACATAAAATAAAACATTTAAATTAATACATAGCAGAAAAATATTTAAGAGTTTGATTCTTAATTTAATGCATTGTAAAAATGAGAATATACAAAACATTAGTTCATTACTAGTTAACTTTGCCACTTTTTTTCCATCAACTTTGAGAAATCAAACATGAGACAACAAATTGCTATTTTGAATTCTAAAATNNNNATATATATATATATATATATATATATATATATATATATATATATATATATATATATATATATATATATATATATATAATCAAAGTCTAAATAGTTACATTGTAAAATACATAAGTTCCACATCCATTTTAGGATGATAACAAAATCTAAAACATTTAACTCCAAAATTTTGGACTCTAAGCCATCGCTTTAAGATAGATCACTTCATACATGAAATTCAAACCTGCAAAAAAAACAGAATTCAAAAATTAAAAAGTTACAATTCAAACATGCGAAATAATACAGAATTCAAAAATTGTGATTAAAACAAAATTGACATACATACCAAAAAAGTTAAGTGTCATCCTCCAACTTACTATTTCCCACAAAATATATTGTAAACATATTTTCCACCAAATATAATTTAGACATCTGTAAAAATAAAAAAAACATAATAAGAAAACAAATAACACATATTAGCATATATACTGTAACTAAATATTAAATAAACAATAAGAAATAATAACATAACCAACCATAATTAAACAGATTTAAGATCTAGTTACTCTTCGATTAAGAGTACATGATTTAAACAATTTGTAAATCTTATCTAAAATCTTAAAAAAATTTAAAGAGAAAAATTATGTTCTTGGTAAAAAAAAAAATGAATTAGAGTTAGATAATAATTTGAAAATAAATATAGAACTGTGTATGAAGAAAGTTTACAAATCTCCATATTAATTCATTCTTCCAATGAAATACTTATCTCCTTGTGGATAAAGTCTCAAATCCTCCAGATGAAATTATCCTTGTGGATAAGGTCCCAAATCCTTCAGGTAAAATTGTCATCCCAGGTGATGTTATTGTGTTCTTGGTAAAACAAATTGTGAGTTAGAGTTAGATAATAATCTGAAAATAAATATAGAACTGTGTATGAAGAAAATTCACAAATCTCTGTATTAAGTCATTCTTCCAAAGAAATACTTATCTCCTTGTGGATAAAGTCCAAAATCATTCAGGTGAAATTCTCCTTATGGATAAAGTTCCAAATCCTTCAGAAATTCTCATCCCAGGTGATGTTATTTGATCATATTTACACAACAATAAAATACTAATCTCCTCAACAGTTAAATACTTCTTTCTTCTTCTGCAATGGTCATATAATCAAATTCCACGATGCCCTTTCAAACTAAAGGAATCATAAATCTCCATATTAAGCCATTCTTCCAAAAAACTACTTATTATTTAAAAAAGTTCACAAATCTCTATTTTAAAAACTATTCTTCTGGAAAATACTTATCTTCTCTTTATTCGATGGAATAGATGTTCTCATATAATATTCCATGTACATGAAGAAAACATAAATCTGCACATGTATATTTTTTTTGTAAGTAAGAAGTTTAATATATTAAGGTCCTGCTAGAGGCAAAAGGGAGTTCCAAAATACAATGATGGTCCTGCTGTAATTACTGGGCTGCCCCAACAGAGGGGAAACCAGCCCAGTCAACAAATTAATCAACATAAGCATAGTAATAAACTATAAAAAAGTAGTGTTTGAGACAACGTGGACATCCATAAAAAACGACAGACCAGCTGACGCAACTTCTAAAACAGCAAGAACCTAGACACCTGACATGTAACCTAGCCAGGTGGCATTGAGATCCCCTGTCCATGGTTCCTCTTCGAAAACTATCGTCCCGTCCCCCCACTGCACCTCGACCTCCTCCTTGGTCTCAGTTCCAAGGTCGTGCCTCGCGGTGTCATCCTCAGCCATGGTCGCGCTCCCATCCCGTTTCAATTCCGACTCTGCTGCACACTACATTACGACATCCCCAACTGTGGTGGCTGCCCAAGGTTCCTGCTTCGAAGTCGCACACGCTGTGACCTCTCCTTCGACGGTATCTGCTTTGGGTTCTTGCCTAGAGGTCGCTCCTTTCGGGGTCGAGAGGAAAGACTCATGCATCAAGGAGAGGAGCTGAAGGAAGAGCGCCACCTTTTCATTTGTGAGTTGCAGCCGAAATTGCAGGTCCTCCACCCCCTGGCGGAGTTTGAAGACGAGGCCATAGAGGATGGCTAAATTATCTTTTACCTGCTGGCCATTAGTGGTATCAAAGGAGGGGAGCCCAGAATTCCCAGGCTTCCACGTAGAAGGTGGTGGCTCGTCTCCTAAGTCTCTTGGAAAAGCTGAGCGAGGAGGATGGGTCGGTTCATTCACAGGTGGAGCGAGGAGGAGACGCAAAGATGAGCATGGCGACCGAGGAATAATTTCTAGGCAATTGATGCTTGCCGTTGGTGGAACGGGAGGGGATTTGCTGTGAGGTGCGGCTTGGAGGTGAAGGGATGAGTCAGTGGGAGGCATAGTAGGCGAAGAAAATGCGGGTCGCCAAGGTCTCCAGGGAGAACCCCATTGTGGCCTCCCTCTTAAACTCTGCTTATGTTTAGGAATAGGGTGCACGCAGCAAAGGTTGCAGGGCTGGGTGTAGAAAGGAGCCACTGGGGACCAGTGGACGCTATCATAAGACGACCATGGCAGCGAAGGGGGAAGCCCATCAAACCACCAGTAGAGACAGTGAATGGAGACCAGTAACAGAGCCATAACAAAATGCGGAGGTCGAGTGTGTGCATTAACACCCTTTCCCATCGTCATAAGAGCATATTAAAGCCGCTGGGGGGTGGCAGACGGTGGCACGAGCCCGTCACATGGCTCCGTGCCCCATTGGCATAAGCCGTCCTCCAACATGTGCCAAGTGGTCTCCACTGACACCCCATCCGGGGAATCTGCACATGTATATTAAATCATTCTTCAAAAACCATTTAAATGTGATGTATTCATATTAGATATAATGAAATTCTCTTTGAAATTATGTGTGAGTTAGCTCACATATATAATATGTGTGAGCTTATTTGTAAATCTAATTGAATGTTGGTTTTTGTGATTAGTAACTAATTTAGTTAAGAGTTTGACAATACCCTAGCAAGAAGGAATTCACTTCGTTGTATGTAGAAAACACAAATTTGTCCATACTACGTCATTCTTGGACAAGAAAGTGAGGAATGCAATCAAGAAAAATTCATAAACTTTCTCTTTTCTGATGTGGGATAGAGTCTGTTCTCAAATATTCAAATGTTCAAGTTCAAAATTAGGTCTTCATTATGATATAATCTTGAATAAGTTTGAATGTACACTATTTAAGACAACGATAAACTTATTTAGGGGTTCTATATATTTCAAAATAATTGATCAAACCGTTGAATAGGAAAGACTAAACTAAAAATTTGAGAAAACAAAATTTTGATAAAAGTCAAGAACATACATTTATGAATCATCCTGAATGGACACATCCTTCTGTAATCTGGGTGCTTCCTCCACTTCCTCAATCCCAATCTCCCTCCCGAGCACACTCTCAGGTACTCTCTTCTCCACATTAGCCTGTATAATACATTTTAAATTTGAAAATTTGAAAAATTATATTTAAATGATTATAACTCATTAAATTTAAATGATTTTAAGACATTAAATGATACCTGTGAACTCCCACCCTCTTCAAACTCTCCCAATGAAAACTGAGACAAGCCTATCCAAGTAGTAGGAGATGGAATAGGGATCTGTGAACAACACAACTAAGAACTAAATCTAGGATTTAATGTGTTCACAATTATACAAAATTATAAATGTTGTTGATCTCTTATTCAAAAGAGTGGAGATTGAACACTATTAGAAAACACATACCTGATTCAACCCATCCAAATTTAAACTCGTCGAATCAAGTCCCCTACCTATTGGAGATTCATTTAACATATCTCCAAACTGCAATTAATGGCAAGAAGAACTCAATTATTTCTATAGATACAATGATATCTAAATCTAGAACTAGAAGTAAACTATCATAAAATGCGTCGAAAATTTCCTAACTAGAACACATACCAATATGTGGTTCGGGTCATCATTCTGAATAACCTTCTTCCAACCATCCCAACAAAATTTTTCATACTCCAAAACATCTTCTGCTGACATTGTATCTAACTCCGCATTTATTTTATAAACAAATGTGGCCCGGGAATTGGCTTTCTCTTGCTGATGGTTCATGCCAACATCAACACCATAAAAAATAGTTTCCAAATTTTTCCTTATTGCATTTCTGGCCTCTTTTCCAACCTCTGATGTAGCCTGCAACTTTGAAAGTGAAGAAAATGCCCATGTTGGGTGAAGTACTAAAGGTTGTGGAGGCCTTGACAATGTCGCACTTTGATATGCCCCTTTGCGATCATATGTACATATTTTACTAGTCCCATAATATTTGGATCGTAGACTAGTATAATCAGGGTGCATGTGCAAGAAAAACTCTGCAAAAAAGTGTCTTGCAAAATAGTGTGGAACCTCATCGTTCCACGACAATTTCCCATATGCCGCCAAAAATTTGTTATACATATGTCCTGCAAAGTTAGGGTGCTTAAAATATTGCACCTTCAACATCTTTCGCTTTGGGCCTTCTTTGAAATTGAACATGGAAATGATGTCTTCTTTTAAAACTCTATTTTTTACTGCCTCCCATTTATTAGGACCCAACACCTCTGAATTTCGCCGCCTCATTAAATCGACAAAACTGTCAATGTTTGGCCCCATCTTCTGATATGTGTCCATAAAGTTTTCCAATGAATGCAAAACAATTTGCAAGATTTTTTTTCTCTCCTGAGGAAGTTTCAAGACCACCAAATCATTTTCCAACCTCTTTTTAGCACCTGAGCATCGTTCAAGCATCATTTCTTCAGTATTTCCTTCCCAGGGAAGTTCATTACCAACATTCAAATGATAGGTGGACGTAGGTGTGTAATATTATGTTTCTTAAAAACACAGTCTCCTAAATCCATCTTCACCCTCTGCACCAACATTTGAATCTTCATGACAACCACTCTCTCTTTTATTGTCGTCATTTGCTCTAAATTGATTGTCTATACACACATTTGAAAGTAACTTCAAGATTTAACCTCACATAAATTTAAATAAAAAAAAAATCAACAAAAATAAACAAAATCAAATAAAATTACCAGAAATATTCTCTTGTCCAGGGGTATTCCCTACATTCTCAAGGTGTAGGAGTATCAATGTGCAACCTATCTAAGAAGGCTTTATCCATATCACTTGCTTGAGGAAGTTCTGCAATTGATCTATTCACAGACTCGTTTGAAAATCTCCTTTGATGAGATTGTTGTTGCTCACTTGGAGTCTCAGTCAAAGAAGGAGTTCTTGTTCTTACTTCTTGGGATAACCTAGAGAATTTGCGAGGAATGTTTGGAGAATCCCTTGTCGACATATATCCTCAATATCTATCCACAATGCAGAGTTTATCAATAAAAATGCAAAGCTGTACCCAAGTTCAAGCAATTAAAAATGCAGAGAGAAATTGAAGTTTTAATCAATAAATCTGCAAATGTACTCGTTCATAAGAAGACGCAAAGACTAAAAATTTAGCCATGAATCAATAAACTAAAATATAAGTAATGGATAGACAACAGGGCAAATTCCTATCCTTCACTCATCATCCATGCACAAAAAAACAGGACATTTGAGTCTATAAGTATTTAAACACCGAAGTGACGACCGTCGATTTGGATCTTGGATGACTGCTTAGGCATTGACTGATGACTAAAGAGATAAGGGACAAAAGAAAAAGACAAAATATTTTCATAATAATCAATAAAACCCACACAAAGAAGTCATTGAAATAAGAAGTTTGGTTTTCCAAGGGACTGTCATTCAACTAAGAGGTTTATTATTCACAATGCACAATCTATCAATAAAAATGCAGAGTTTATCAATAAAAATGCAAAGATGTACCCAAGTTCAAGCAATTAAAAACGCAGAGAGAAATTGAAGTTTTAATCAATCAAGCCGCAAATGTACTTGTTCATAAGAAGACACAAAGACTAAACATTCAACCATAAATCAATCAACTCAGAGATAAGTAAGGGATAGACAACAGGGAAAATTCTTATCCTTCACTCATCATCCATGCACATAAAAGCATGGCATTTAAATCTCTAGATCTTTAAACACCGAAGTGACGACCGTCGATTCGGCTCTTGGCCGACTGCTCAGGCACAGACTAATGACTAAAGCGATAAGGGACAGAAGATAAAACCACAATATTTTCATAATAATCAATAAAACCCACACATAGAAGTCATTGAAATCAAAATTTGGGTTCCCCAGGGGAAATCAATTCAAAAAAACAACAAGCAAGGGGATTCATTAAAAGTTCCCTATGGTTGGATCCACTAAAAAAATGTATTTAAAATTTCTTTAAGATTCCTTAAAAATTCCCTATGGTTGGATCCACAAAGATCACATATAATGCAATGCATTAGAATCCCCAAAACAAAGAGTTTAATCTTCATAACCTCACACACCCACTAATAACATAAGAAACCTTTAGTAAGTGGTGCACAAAAACTTGTTATGCCTTTAATCTCGACACATAAGAAATCTTGCTTTACTAAGTGGTGCGCCCTTATATGATCACAGATTGGATAATGTTGTATTATATAACATATGAACTATGCAAATGTTATATTATATAGTTGGATCACTTGAGAGATTTAAGGACAAATTCTTGGATAGTTGTGGATATGGTTGAACTAAATACATAATTGTGAAATACTTTATGGTCACCTAAAGTTATATAAAGGGACCTAATTGTAATATAAACTAAGGGATTTCTACATTGAGTGGATAACTACCCAAAATTAACTCAATAACATGTGCATATTATTTGAACATGGTTCAATCCATTAAGACCACATATATATATTCCTTATAACATTTCTTTAAGATTCATTAAAAGTTCCCTACGATTGGATCCACTAAAAAAATGTATTAGAACATTTCTTTAAGATTCCTTAAAAATTCCCTATGGTTGGATCCACAAAGACCACATATAATGCAATGCATTAGAATCCCCAAAACAAAGAGTTTAATCTTCATAACCTCACACACCCACTAATAACATAAGAAATATTTAGTAAGTGGTGCACAACAACTTGTTATGCCTTTAATCTTGGCACATAATAAATCTTTCTTTACTAAGTGGTGCACTCTTATATGATCATAGATTGGATAATGTTATATTATGTAGCATATGAACTGTGCAAATGTTATATTATATAGTTGGATCACTTGAGAGATTTAAGGACAAATTGTTGGATAGTTGTGGATATGGTTGAACTAAATACATAACTGTGAAAT
>ML809111.1:150455-187685 GCA_009831015.1 Picea engelmannii | reverse complement strand
GGGTCATGCTATCCACACTCCCCTAGATGTGTGATGACTAATACTAGTTGTCTACTAGAGATATTAGATCGAAAGGTTTGAAGATTTCACATTTGGATTATATCTAGAGTTAGTTCAATATAGTCAAAACTACAACATATTTCGACAAATGAAGGGATGGGAGATGTGAGATGGAATCAAGGAACATTTTAAAAATTACATTAGGCACATCGCTTGTTATTATCATCTACATGTGGGATAAGTGTGTGCTAGCTATGCCTAAATATCCAACACACATACAATATTATGGTTCAATAAACACATTAGTTACTAATGTCTAGGTTATTAATGAACTAAGTAATAAGTTGTCAATTTGAAGTTATATTATATGAATATAAATATCATCAATAAGATAATAATTAGTTCCCATCTATAAATATTATATGAAGTTATAATAAATGAGTATAATAATTAGTTCCCATCTAAAACTCTTTTATTTATATATTAGACTTTATTATCCAAAATGAACTATTTGTTATAATTATTCCTTTAGTCAAAGGGTCACTACAATTGGAAAAGACCACCAAAGTGGGAGACTGATTCCTTTTTGAGGAGTTTACAATGGTAAGAGTCTATGATTTTGAAGAGAGGCCATATCAAAAGTAAGTGTTGAATTTGGTAGAGAAGCCATATCAAAAGACTGAAAAAAGTGAAATTCATTCAGTTACTGACTAAAAAGCCAAGCATATTAAATTAAATATTGATCGGATGAATTTCAAGGAAAAACCAAATCTACACAAGTAGGCACAAAGACTAAACATTCAACCATGAATCAATCAACTCAGAGATAAATAAGGGATAGACGATATAGAAAATTCTTATACTTCACTCATCATCCATGCATAGAAAAGCAGGGCATTTGAATCTATAGGTCTTTAAACACCGAAGTGACGACTGTCGATTCGGCTCTTGGACGACTACTCAGGCACATACTGATGACTAAAGGGATAAGGGATGAAATATTAAAACAAAATCTTTTCATAATAATCAATAAAACCCACACACAGAAGTCATTGAAATCAGAAGTTTGGTTCGCCAAGGGACTGTCATTCAACTCAGAGGTTTATCATTCATAATGCATAGTCTATCAATAAAAATGTAGAGATATACCTAAGTTCAAGCAATTAAAAACACATAGATAAATTGAATTTTTAATCAATCAAGCCGCAGAGGTACTCGCTCATTAGAAGGCGCAAAGACTATACATTCAGCCATGAATCAATCAACTCAAAGATAAGTAAGGGGTCCATAGACAACATGGAAAATTATTATCCCTCACTCATCATCCATGCACAGAAAAGAAGGTCATTTCAATCTATAGGTCTTTAAACACCGAAGTGACGACTGTCGATTCGGCTCCTGGCCGACTGCTCATGCATAAAATGATGACTAAAGGGATAAGTGACAGAAGATAAAACCACAATCTTTTCATAATAATCAATAAAACCCACACATAGAAGTCATTGAAATCAGAAGTTGGGTTCTCCAAGGGAAATCAATTCAAAACAACAACAATGGGATGGTGGATGCGAGATGGAATTAAGGGTTTAAAAGGACCTAGGTGATTCCAGGTCAATTGAGGAACACATTTGGGATTCGATATGTGACTCCTTGTTTCCTCAAATAGTTCCTACCATGTTTAAATTATAATAATTCAATTTTAAAGATGGATGAATGTGAATTATTACTCAAGAGTTAGAACACAATAGTTAACACTCTTAATCAAATCAATGGAGTTCATTCAATATGGACAAGTGTTATCCCATTTTATATAAGCTCTTATTGAAACGTATTGAATCAATATATGTATTAGCTCTTACTAAGTTGTCGTTACTTACATGGAGTTATATCACATGTAATATTGGTTTCATATATGAGTGAGTGCCATATTTAATGATGATTATTTGAAGTTTGATTTACTTTATTTATTTGTATGCATGATTAGTTGTGAACATTCTAAAGATATTCATTAGGAACATCACTTGTTATTATCGTCTACATGTGGGATATGTGTGTGCTAGCTATGCCTAAATATTCAACACACATACAATATTATGGTTCAATAAACACATTAGTTACTAATGTCTAGGTTATTAATGAATTAATTAATAAGTCGTCAATTTGAACTTATATTATATGAATATAAATATTCATTCCTATAGATGTCATAAAGTCATATATAGGTGCGTGTCCTTTATAGATGGACATATGGAAAGGTCTTATGTGTCATATATATTACACTATAAAAAATTGTCACAATAGATCATACCATAGTTTATAAAATCAATTATATATAATGTTTTGTTTTAAAATTAAGATTTAATTTACTATTTGGATAGGAAAACAACATAAAATGATTAAGAAAATAACATACCAACCATGAACAAAATTAACATACCAATCATGAACAAAATTAACAGAATTAATTCTGTTATAATTCTGTCATATTTAATTCAAATTTAATTCTATTAATTCTGTCATTTTTCATAAAATGTCAACAAATCCAAAAAAGATCAGAAACACACATCAGTTTAGATATGTATTACTCTTATTACTCTTAGTTATAACAACATATCAAACACACATCATAGAACATGAAAAAATCTTCTTGTATGAGTCATAACCCTATATTATGTTGAGATCATATAGACACGTAGAGTAGATTATCATCAGTTGAATGTAAAGGATGTTGTTATATTTGTATTAGTACTGAGTTAGAACCAATCCCATAAATATGAAAAGGTATAAGAATTCCATACATGTAACATATGAGCACAACCAATATAGGTATTTTCATATCCTATACTAGGAGTAGGACCCTAATCAATAAGAATGCAACATCAGTGTCATTATGAATGAATATGATGGAATTACGTCTAAGCAAAGAATGTAGTGTAATTCAGTTTTTTCACAGGGCTTGTTGTGGTCTCATATCATATTAGCTCATTACTTCATCATGTTCAACCCTATACAGTTAGTTGGTATGATTACAACAGGTTTGATTCATGGTTATGTACACTTCCTTTATCCCTATTGTTTCCATGATTGTAATTTTTAACTAAAAATTTAAATTTCCTAAAAATTTTAATTAGCAATACTATTAGCAAAGAAGTGGAGTTTTTTTCAACGTTGTACTTATTTTTCTCCTATTGCAGCAACTACTATAGACATATTTTTGTATTTCAAGCTTTTTGTTAGGTCTGTTAAATATTGTGATATGTACTAGGTCCTTTATGGTGATGTTTCTTTACAGTTGTTGTCAGATTCTAATTTTGTTCAGTTTGGGCACTATTCAGGGTAGTGATGGCCCTGTAGCATTCATGCTTAGCCCTTGGTATCACTGTTTATAGTTAGAATAGCTAGTTTGTGTCCTGCCCTAAAGTTTACAGTCTCTTCAGGCCTCTGTCTATTTTTTGCAACTCTGTCTATTTGCTTAGCGGTTGTATGGATTTCCTATGAAACTGGGCCTTTGTTACTGGTTGTAGATCTACGTATCCTACTTCTTGAGGTACTACATGGGCATGGCTGAATATGGCCCTGTTCGTGTAAATTGACATGCCTGAATTCAAGCTTGTCCCTATACATGGATAGGGCCATATTCGTCCCTGTCCATGGACAAGGATAGGTCTGAATTCGGGCCTGTCCCTGTACATGGACAGGGCCGAATAAGGCCCTATCAACATTCTAAACTCAAATTTTTAACCAAAAATTTAAATTTTCTAAAAATTAAACATTTAAACATATTTGAAATTCGGCCCTATTTAAAAATTTAAAATTCGGCCTTGCTTAAAAATTTAAAATTCGGCCCTGTTTAAACATATTTGAAACATATTCAAAATTTTTAATTTAAACATATTTAAACATAAGGGACAGAGCCATATTTGGCCCTGTCCATGTACAAGTACAGGCCCGAATTCGGGCTTGTCACTGTACATGGACAAGGTCGAATAAGGCCCTGTCAACAATCAAAAATTAACTTCTAAATTATAAAATTTAAATAGAAATTTAAAATTTAAGCCCGAAATATAAATTTAAAATTTAAATTCTAAAATTCTAAAATAACTTCTAAATTCTAAATTCTAACTTCTACATGGCTAAATAAGGCCCTGTCAACATTCTAACAAAATTTCTAAACTCAAATTTTTAACTAAAAATTTAAATTTTCTAAAACTTTAAACATATTTGAAATTCGGCTTTGTTTAAAAATTAAAAATTCAGCCTTGTTTAAAAGTTTAAAATTTAAACACATTTAAACATAATGGACATGTCCATATTCGGCCCTATCCATGTACATGTACAAGCCTGATTTTAGGCCTGTAACTGTACATGGATAGGGATGAATAAGTCCCTATCAACAATCTAAAAATAAATTTTAAATCCTAATTTAAAATTCTAATATAAATCCTAATTTAAAATTCTAAATTCTAAGCTATAATTCTAATCCAAACATACCTGAAAGAAGGCTCATTGCTCCAACGTCCACAACACCACCCGGTTGTTGCTCCAAAGTCCATTGTCCGTCCGCTCGCAACAAATGCTCTCCGCCGAACAAAAAAAAATGCCAAACAACACACCTCACACTATAACAAACGCCAAACAACACACCTCACACAACAAACGCTCTCCGCACACCAAACACCATACACCTCGCACAACAAACGCTCTCCGCACAACAAACACCAAAATCGCAAAAACCATTGCAGGAGAGATGTGCGGGTAATATATAAACCTATTTTCGACCGAACTAATCTTTCGGCCGAAAGATGTTTTGGACGAAACATTATTTCGGTCGGAATATCTTTCAGCTGAAAATATGTTACCCGATGAAAAATATTCGTCCAGCTAAAATTGTACACGAAAATAGAGGGCGCCGACAGAGTGCTGTTTGATTTGACGTTCAAAGGTTCAGCCGAAAAAATAGTACTTTCGGCCGAAAAGAAAATTAGTTCGGTTGAAAAAAGGTTTTTCAGAATTTTGGAGGCTCGATTGTCACGAAAGTGTTAACCACCTTCATGAATTCACCCCCCTTCTTTTAAACAATCTCTAAGGGTCCCACGAAACTAGGAGAGAGTTTAACACCCTTTCCAATCTTGATCAAACTCTTATGCAGTTTCACCCGCAAGAAGACTCGATCGCCAACTTCATAACTATGGTCGACACGATGCACATCGACATAACTCTTTTGTCGATCCTGCACTTCCTTGAGACTTTGTCTTATTGTTTGCATTTGATCTTTCATCTCTTGGATCACTTTTGGTCCCACCGAGACCCTATCCTCAAGTCGATCCCAACTCAAAGGTGTCTGACATGGTCTCCCCTAAAGAAACTACTCGAAAGGCATCATCTTAATGGTGCTTTGATAACTATTGTTATATGCAAATTCTACCAGTGGAAAGAATTCTTCCCAATGCTTATGTTGGTCCATCACGTACATACGCAACATATCCTCCAAGATTTGGTTTTCATGTTCGATCTGCCCATCTATCTCCAGGTGATACATGGTACTAAAGTTAATTTGGGTTCCCAAGGCCTCTTGGAAACCAGTCAAAAATTGTTCTGTAAACACCGATCCTCGACTGGATATAATCCTCTTAGGCATGCCATGCAACCTCACTATCTTGCTGATGAAAACTCTAGCTATGTCAGGTGCATGATACATCGTACGCACAAGAATAAAATGAGAACTCTTCATCAGAGTGTCGAATACCAAAAAAATCGAATCATGTCTCCTTGTCGTCAGTGGCAATCCAACAATTAAATCCATCGAAATGACCTCCCATTTCGATTTTGGAATAACATGTGGTTGCAATAATCCTGTCGGATGTCTATGTTCAACATTCACCTACTGACATTCTAAACATCTTGCCATGTAGTTGACTATGTCTTCCTTCATTCCCTTCCAGAAGAATAAGGGTTTAAGGTCTTCCCTCATCTTCGTGACTCCAGGATGAGCCATGTACACTTCTCTATGAGCCTCGTTTATGATCAAAACTCCTCAACTCATCGTTGGGAGGTACGTACATTGTATTTTTAAATCTCAATAATCTGTCGATGTCCACCGTAAATCCCTCAAATTTTCGTACCATCATTGTGTTTTGTTCGATAAAATCCTTGATCTCTTTGTACCATTCATCGTCGCACTATAAAGTTAGAATCTTTTCACGTAGATTCATCTGAAGAGGCATCATCAAAAATATGTGCGGTCTCCGACTCAACGCATCAACCACTCTGTTCATTGTTCATTTTATGTAAGTAATCTCGAAATCCTACTCGCTAAGCAATTCCGACCAACGTCGTTGTTGCACGTTCAAGTCGCTTTGCGTAAAGACGTGTTGTAAACCACAGTGGTCCGTTTTTACTTCAATTTTTTGTCCAATAATGTAGTGTCTCCAAAATATCAAGGCATAAACAATGTCTTACAAATCCAAATCGCGCATTGTATAGTTCTCCTCATGCCTTCTCAACTTTCTCGAGATGTAAGAAATCACTCGATTGTCTTGCATCAAGACTCTGTCTAAGCCTTCCTTGGATGTGTCAGTGCATACCAATAATTCCACGTCCATGTCAGGGACCTTTAGTATCGGTGTTGTCGTCAACAGCTCCTTGAGCCTCCGAAATGCCTCTGCGCATTGCTCGGTCCAAGAAAAATTCTTGTTCTTCTTTTGAAATTCCATGATCGGATTTGCTATCCTCGAAAAAACCTCGATGAACCATCGATAGTATCTCGCTAAACCCATGAATCTACGCACTTCAGGGACATTTGTCGGTGCAGGCCATTCCATAATAGCCTTGACCTTTACTGGATCCACATCGATACATTTGTCAGAGATGACATGACCTAAGTAGTGAATCTTCGATTGATAAAACGAGCATTTCGACAGCTTCCCAAACAATTTGTTCTCTAGTAGACACTGTAATACCATGCACAAGCGCTCGTCATGCACCTCCATTGTCCAAATATATATCAAAATATTGTCAATGAATACTTGAAAGAACTTGTCCAAGTATTCGCAGAACACCCCTTTCATTAAGCTCATAAATACCCCAGGGGCATTTGTTAGTCCAAAAGGTAAAACAGTAAACTTGTAATGTCCAAACCTCGTCTTAATGGCAGTCTTAGGGATGTCACCCTCCTTGATCTGTAACTAGTGATACCCTAATCTCAATTCAATCTTTGAAAACACCATTGTGCCTTTCATCCGATCAAAGAGATCATCAATCCTTGGGAACATATACTAATTCTTGATTGTTTCCTTGTTCAATTGACGATAGTCAATGCAGAGTCTCAGGCGCACCCCACAGTGACACACTTGGACGTATAAATCCTATGTCCAACAACTCCTTCAGTTTCATTTTCTACTCTTGTAACTCAGTGGTTGACATTCGATAAGGGGTTCTTGCTATCGGTTCAATTCCCGATTTTAATTCGATGGTAAATTCCAATTCCATCTCTAGCGGAATCCCAGGTAACTCCTCAGGGAAGACGTCCATAAACTCTCACACCACCGGAAGGTTTTCTGGAACTTTCGCTACTCCCTTCTTGTTTAGAACAAGGATCGCATAAAGATTACATCCCTTTCACATGATCTTTCATAACTGCAAGGAAGAGATGAACCTTGGGGAGACTCCCTGGTTTTGACCTACAATCACACGTCTCTATCCCTCGTCATCGACTAAGATCAACTGTTTCATCTTATAGTTGAGTATCGCCTCATGTGATTCCAACTAGTCCATATCGATCATGATGTCATAAGACCCTAATATCATGATGTATAGGTTGGACCTTGTGACAAACTCTCTCAGGTTAAGGCTACATCCCGTCACCTTCCTTCCAACCTTCTATTTGGCTCCCGAAGCCATTTCTACAAAGCTAAACTCGTCATGTTCGATTTCCTTTACCTTAATTAGTTTTAGCGTTGCACCAGAAATAAAACTCTCTGTAGCACCTGGATCTTCAAAATACTAAGGTTTTGGTCAGCGAAGGTACCTGATGTCTTGAGCACAGTCGACTGGTGCTCTGCCTCACGGTTATTCACCGCTACATGAATCTGATGGGCCTTGCTCAAATCTCCCAAGGTAGTGGGTCCGACTAATCCAAATGCTCTGGTCCTCTCCATTGGGAATTCACACCGGTAATGTGTCTCTCCACATGTCCAACACCCTTTCTTCGGTCAGTACTCCTGGTACCCGAAATAGAAGTTGACGACCCACCAGCCTCGAACACTCGTATGTTCTACTAAACTGGCCTAAACTGCTGCTGTTGCGGTCGATGTTGTGGCTGGTGTTGTGGTCCTCTGTAAGGAGTCTGTTGCTGAGGCACCGGTCACCATGGTGTAGTGTATGTGGATCCTCTCTGAGTGTCTCAAAATCCTGGTGAATGTCTAGCTGGTGTTTGATGTTATAGAGCACTAGATGACACCTGTCCTGTTGGTCTCGCTAGAGACCTGATCTGACCCCTGCTGATAAACTCCTCCTCTGCTATGAGGGCCTTCTAGACAACATCATGCATGGTTTGAGGCATCAAAATCCTCACCTTTTCACGAATGTTGACGTTAAGGCCGAACACGAACTTGTTGACCTTAAGTTTCTCGATATTCAGGTGTAGAGCATATCGAAGCAGCTCCTAAGAAAAAGGCCTCGTACTCGGGCACTGTATGACTGCCCTGTCGCAAGGCATTGAACTCGTTGAGCTGATGCTCAATGAATTCCTCAGATAAATACCTCTCCCAAAACCGTTCCTCGAACAGTTCCCATGACACATCTTTGACTGCCATGTTCAATTTCAACAGGAGTGCCTTCCACCATAGAAGTGCGCTCCCCTTCAGTTGAAATACCACCATGCAGACCTTCATGTTGGAGGTATAGTTGCAAAGTGAAAAGAACATCGCCATATTCTCCAAACATGCCTCGGTGGCTGCATTGTATGGGGCACCAAAGAACTCGAGAAATATGACCTTCTCAAGTTCGCAGTGAATGCTACTAGTACCGATCAGAGCGTGCGGTGGACCCTGAAGAGGTGTTGGCACCCTAGCCTCATATCTATCCAAATAGCTGATCAATGCCTCAGACATCCACTGAAAGGACCTAGTCAGCCCAACCACATCACCCACATCTATATGTTCCTTACCGACAACATGTTCATCTCCCTGGGAGTTAGACCCCTCGGGCGTGGATGCTACTGGGGGCGTCCCGCCTCCTCCCCTAGCACCCCGACGTCTGCCTTCGTGGCTTCCTCTGACCATGATTACTTGCATGAATACAAATCAATTTACTTAGCAACAATTTATAATCAAGTATCTAATCAATGGAAGTTGTAGTGATCCCAAGTCGTCGGTCGAACTGGCTCTGATACCATATGTGAAGACCCCCATCGTTATGACAACATGCGAAGCATGACAAGTGAATTTTTTTTTTTTTTTTAAAGCAAGAAGGTAACCACGACCACAGTCAATCAATGCAACTCGATGACGAACACCACACATGTAGTTCAGGAAAAAAGACAACTTAACGACCCAACATACTAGCACATCATACAACTCGATGCAACATGCGAAAATCAATTAGACAAAATAAAACGACTACCCACCCATCCTACCCTGCAAGGTTAGGACCTCCAGGACACATAGGCAACACTCAAGCCCAGGTTCCCATCAATTTTGACCATTTAAGGTCTCAAGGCCGACGACTGTTCTGAGGAACAAGGAGGTGTCTAAATCTCACCTGACACACGCCATGTCATGCCTACTAAGCTCAAAGACAACATCAATCAATCCAAACACAACGGCTTCAACGACCAGTAACTAGAACCTTCCCGGCGAGTGAGAGACAATAAAAAAAAGGGTTACAACAAGTACAACCACAAATACAACAACATCATCCACATCAGGAGGCGCATGATACTAAATCAAGTTTCCTATCTGCTTATTGATCAACACGTGAAATGACCCAATCATAAGGTACCACCTCGCCACAAAGGCGCTAGGGACCCACACACAAACAAATACTTCTAGACCTTCAACCCAACATAAAATCCAACGTGCCAGAAATCCAATTGGCAATGACATACAATATATAATGACGTTAGACGAAGGTGCTCTACACAATCAAGCGGAAATGGATGCAGAGTGACCAACTTCGATACATTTAAATTGACACAACTTCTAGAAGTAACTCATTTGTTTTTATCGACATAAGGACTACGACACGTCATAAGTAACCAATCACCATCTTAAAGTAAGGGCACCTATCCATCATCAATAAAACATTTACCTTCCATTCATTTACAACCCCTTTACATCATTTACTGAAAAGGAAACTCATAATTATAATCACAATCTATCAGATAGGGGTTCCATTAAAAACATTAGTGAATCTTACATGTGCCTAATTAGTTCCCTGTTGTAAGGGAAAATCATCTGTTAAACGTGATAGACGCAAATATCATCATTAACCATTAATCTGATGCAAGGCAGCTTGTTAAACTAATGAAGGACTAAAAGACATAAGCAATATGGAATTATTTTAACGGTTGTAAAAATAGACATTTTAAGCTATCAAGGACATAATTACCAAAATCATCATGTCACCACTACAACTATTATATATCCCATCTATTCATTTCGTTCAACACACATTCACTATTTTCGTTGCATCGTCGCTCATTGCTATGATCACAATTTAACTATTAAAACCACGTGAGCAATTAAACGATTGTAAGAGATAATTGCTATATTCATAATTAATTTATGATAAACAATGTAATAACATTTGAACTGAACCATAAAAGTTAAAGAAGAATTATTAACTAATAAACGGTTACTATAATTGAACTGTTATAAAACTATGATAAGCATGATTACAATGGGACTATCCAGAGTGGATGCCCAACTATTATAACTATTATGATGTTGGTCTTAATTAACTGTTATTTAACTTCTATAATCATCATTAAATGGAACCATTAATCTGAAGCAAGTCTTATTAAAACGATTGAGACTGTTGATTAGATAATTGTTAATGGACGATTATAATCACATTGGGCACGGTGGTTGTTTTATTCACAACCGTAATCATATCTTCCAATAACTGTTAGGTTAAAACCGTATACATCGTTCACATGAGGATTCTTAAATAGAAAGAGTGTCTGGTTAAGGAGTAAGTGGTGGCAACATCAACGTTATCCGGAGACTACATTGTTTAAAAATTCTTAGAGGAATCTACAGTACAACCTAAACAATGGTTTAAAGAGACTACTGCTAAAACAAATACTATCATTCCTCTGACACCGTTCTCCTTAACCCGAGCAAGCAATTTACGTTGATTCGAGGCAGTAAGGGGTCCATAGGGTCTGGAAGAGCGAGATCACTGCTACAGAAAGGGGATTAGTTTGTCATCCCACTAACGTGTGCTAGCTAGGAATGCAACAAGTTTAGTGACTGCTTCTATAGGAAAGGTTCTCGGGCAAACTATCGGGCTCAGTGAATACGACAACCGTCTTCACACCTGCAACAATTGTTCAAAGTGTGGGGATAAATTCCTGTATGAAGATTTCGTGGCCACGCATATCGCCATCGATTTGGTGGTAAGATTTGCAAACAGATTTTATTCTTGACTACTGTAAATATTTGTAATAAAAAATGAGTGTAATGCAGAACTGTGTTATTCACATTCGCAAAGGACATACCTTCATTTGCACTGAAAACATGGAACATGAAATACAACTCTACCTTTTCATACTTGCCCGAATGATATTACTATCACACACAGATTGTCGATGCATCCATTCACTATTGCAAACAAGAGACTCGATCAAAATATATAAATGTACCTCTGTATCTGTGAAACGTAACGCTACCATCGATATGCATGTCTCACTCTAAAGGGGAAATCGAAAACCTAACTATCGTTTCACTTTCGGAGTAGCGATTTTACCATTCACAATCTCAAGAAGAATCTTGAAAGCTAATGAACCAATCCCTTTTGGAGTAGCAATATCATTATTGCACTCGAAAAGAGGACCTTCGTTATGCTATGCACAACCGATGAAGCAAACTGTCAACTAACGTATAAGCATGTTGCAGGGTTAACATATGGCTCAATCTAAAACTATAAAATCAAGATGTTAGTTGGGATAAGATAAAACTAACTCAATCGTAGTTGTGTTAGCAGGAAGAGAGTGGTCAATAATACGAGGGAGCAGGCAGAGGTAGTGATCCAAAATACAAACAACAAAAGGGAGCCAATAGTCGACTGCCCAAAAAACAAAAACAATCGCAATCTACAAGAATCGAAAGTCAAGACATCAACAATTGATGGGGGAAGGCCCGTTTACACAAAACTAAAGGTCTCTAAGGTTTTTTCTTCCGTGCAATAACATGTTTAAATATTTTAGCAGAGGAAATTAAGTAATCGATATTGAGGGGAGGGCTACAAGAAAAACAAGTTTTAAGAGCCCAACTCGACTACAACCAACATCCTAAAACCACAATAGAAATTGAAACTGAATAAAATCTTAGATTTAATGCCTTATTATGAATATATAGAATAGCTCCAACGGAAATGCACCGGTTTCTTCATCATCATTATTATTTTCATACACAGGATAATTTTCACTAAAATTTAAACAAAATTCAATTATGCATACCGAATCTGAAGGCGATGATCATGTAGACATTGTCTCGCTCATGCGCTATGTACAGATCTTGCTTGCTGGATGATGAGACCTCACCAGTACCTCCCAACCAATGATAGGGGTACTCTTCTTCCCCCTGAGCCCCCCTGAGCCGCAAAGGGGCCACGCACACAATACCAGAGAATGATAGCTTCCCATCTCACCTCGCAAGGTAGAGCTACCATTCGGTCTCCAAGCTGGTTATCCCCAACTCCAACAAAAAAAGTAAAGTCAAGACAAATTCCGACATCGTAACCTTACACATACCAGACATGATGCATACTCCTCTTCCGCCATCCTTTTTATAGAGTTTTCAAATGATTATTTTCCCAAACCCTCATTAGATTCCTTTTTCATTAATTTAATTAGGAAAAACCTTCCCCGTACACAAGTCGCTCGATCCCCTAGTTGCACTAGAAAATCAATTTATTAAATAATTAAATTTTCCTATTTTCCTCACCTGCCTAAAAGTGTTCCTAAAAACGCTCCTCGATGTCCCAATATTCCCTTACAATTCTTAAATGACTTACGCCTTACTTAAATCCTAGTTGAGTTCATAAATAGAAAGTTCTAAAGGCTAGATTCCATACTAAATTAGACATTCCCCTTTTTCTTTAAGTTTCTCATTTTCTTTAAGTTTCTCTTTTTCTTTAATTTTCCCCAGTGGGTATGCCATGGGAGAAATCATGATGTAGGGACGAAGGCCTGTCTTCTATCATTATGAAGTATTTCATGGGGAAGTCCTCAACTACCCTACTAACAACAAGGATCTCTATGCCTTGGTACAATATGTCAAAAAGTGGAAGCACTATCTGATGACAAAGGAGAACATCATCCACATAGATCACCAACTGCTCCAATATTTGTAGACCTGGAGTAAGTTACAACAAACCAGGCACTACAAATGGATGGAGTTCTTACAACAGTTTCATTTGGTCATAAATTATAAAAAGGGTAGCACAAACAAGTTGGAAAACATTCTTTCATGGCCACCCACATCCAATATTACATCTTTGGGACCTATGATACACATGGATTCGTTTACCTATAATGCATACAAAGAGGCATACATAGAAGATGAGGAATTCAAGGAGGTTTTTCAGTAGCTACAGGGCCAAATTCCTATAGAAGAAGGTGACAACAAGGCTAAATATCATTTCCATAATGTCTACTCTACAAGTTCAACAAGCTTTGTGTTCCTAAAGGTGGATGATTGTAGATTATCAGAGAGGCTCACACCTCCAAGTTTGCAGGACATTTTGTTGTTGGGAAGACAGTTCCAAATTACAAAGGTATGTGTACTGACCTAGAATGCAAGAATATGTAGCACAATATATTAGAGGATGCATACTTTGTTGTACCAACAAGCCCAGTAACGGGAAGCAAGTTATATACCATCCCTTACTGGTACCCACTAAATCTTGGGAAAACATTTCCATGGATTTTGTGGGTGGTTTACCAACCACACGAAAGGGACATGACTATTTATTTTTGGTAATTGAAAGGTTTAAAAGAAAGTGCATTCTCATGCCTTTTAAAAATACCATCAAGTGCTAGGAAGCAACAAACCTATTATTTGAACATGTATGGGTGCATTTGGGATACCGAGGAGCATCATCTTAAACAAGGGCACCAGATTTCGTAGTGAATTTTGGACTACATTGTGGGATAAGATGGACACTAAAATCAATATGTCTACAACATTCCAACCATAATCAGATGGGAAGACAAAAGTAGTCAACAAGACATTGGTGTAGCTTTCGAGGAGTTACAATCAGAAGCATTTGAAGATCAAGGATGAAAATATGATATGATATATATATATATATATACAACACTCTTATAATAGAGCAGTCCACACTTCTACTGGTAAGTCAACTTTTGAAAATTGCTTTGGATATTTTCCACCTTCACCCTTAGATGTTGTATATGAACAACAAGGAGGAGAGAGGGAGGACCTCACATGATATGCATTAAAAGAAAAAAATTCTATTGACAAGATTAGGCAGATCCATTTGCAAGTATAAGAGACACAAAATAAGTCATGGGAAAAGCACAAGGCCAGACATGACCAACACAAAATAGATAGAACATTTAGAGTGGGATACATAGTATGGTCCTTTTGAGGTATTGTAAAAGGTGGGAGATAATGCCTACAAACTCAGTCTACCCCCATACATGTTCATTTACTCATCAGTGAATGTGGATAATCTCAAAATCTATTAGCCCTCCATGTTGGATCAGGAGGAGGATCAGTTACTACCTTCCATAGAGGATTTAGCACCAGATGCTCAAGTAGAGTTGGCATAGGACGCAATTTCACAGAAGCAGTCGAAAACTACAAGAAAGGGGAAACATGACCTTTGGCAAGTTGGGTTGAAAGGGAAAATTCTAAGAAAAGCAAAGTGTTACCCTAGGGAGAAGAAAGAGGAAAAATTTCATCACTTCATTCATTAAAGCTTTTGGGGATTATTACCCCCCATGCTTAGGGGTAACTAGAGGACATCATGTCTCGAGGCCTGCAATGGAGAACATTATCTCCACCATGATGATGATGATGATCAACATGTCCATAGATGGAAGCCTAATATCCCCCCTCATTTTAGTCCATGCTAGATCAACCAAGGCTCATCACATTCAAGCAACCCCAAAAGATTTCATGAAAAGTGTTATACTTAATTTTTCATACACGTGGATGAGGATGTTTTGTTGAAGTTGGATAATGGATCACTAGTTTGGAAAGTTGTGTCAATTGCCTTGTTTCACCTTGGTGGTCAAATTTTTTTCCCTAGTCTCGTGTTGTCATCACCCATGGAAAATGGGTAATATCGGGGGGCCCTCCCAAGGGTAACGTTCTTCTCTCGATCATACTTGACACTTTCCACCCTAATTCCTCTCATAATATACTAAACTTTGGCTATGGACCATTCTCTCATGAGAAGAGAGGCTGAAGGCCCAGAGGTTGTTCCACAATTGCTGTAAAATAATAAGAAAGCGATGTTAGAAAATAAAGTGAACATAGAAAGGCGGGACCACCAAAATCTGGTCCAACTGGAGCTCTTCTCATTCAATGCTCGCCCCAATCCCAAAAAAGTAATGCTAAAGATTGGAAATCTATAAAAGAAGACCCACAAATTTGCAAATTATAAATGAAATCATGGACTAGAAAAAGGAAAAAAAGGGGTTTGGAAAAAGGTGGCATGCAAATATTGGGTAACTCAAGAGAAACCACACCCTCCATAAAGGCCCTCATAGAGATGGATTTATGACACTATAAGCCATGAAGTAATCCTTAAACCATATCATTTTCACACTTACTCTTGGTGGGTTTTTACATTACCTTATCACTCTCGGGACCCATCCCTCTACTTGGGTTATTTTATTTATTGTCTAGGTGACACACCTAATAAGGTTGGATGAAGACTGCCATAATTAAACTTGGTAACTCACATAGGGTTTTGGGATGGTGTGATGCTTGAAGGGGATACTGAGGTGAATTATCTAACATGGATTATATCTTAAGTGGCAACTTACTTTACATGTTTCAAGGACTAATGTTTCTCATGAACTTTGGCTAGCCATGTTTTATACTTTGTCTTGTTTTGAATTCCCCTGGCATGGTTCGTGAGGGATGTCCTAGGCTTGTAAACAAGACATTATGCCTTTATTGCAGAAATTTGGCACGTGTGATGAAGAGAAATGGTTCATCTAGTGACTCACCATCCTCAAACAGTGGCGCTTACATTCTCAGAACCTTGTATGATGGACATATGGGCTTGGTTTGAGCAATACTAGTCATTATGCCACTCATATGGGTTGTAATCCCAGAGGATGGGTATAACACCCTGAAGCTCCTGTGCATAGAGAATGGAGAACGTTGCATTTGGAGGCATCTTGACATCATTTGGGGACGATATTTCACTCCCCTTGCACTTGGACATGGCCTTTGGATGCCTATGACATCACCCTATATCCTTGACATCACCTTTGGGGCTAGGGTTTGATGGATGGAGTGGTTCCAGAGATGATTGGCATGGATTGAGGGTGAGGATACACCTCATTGCACACTAATTCACTCTAGGATCATGCGACATGGCCTTTGGAGGCCCAAAATTTCACCTTAGATGTATGACAACACCCTCTCCTAACTTGGCATTACACATTTGGAGCATGACGTCACCCTTCTAGGGTTTTATTTGATGTATTTTTCATTTTTGGCATTATGTAGAGGTAAATTAAGGGGTCGGCCCCACTTGTTTTGTGTCAATGACAAATTATGTGGACAAATTTTATTAGGGTGGCCTCATATAAATAGGCCACCTCACATTTCATTTTAGGATCACATTTTCTTCACCTTTGTGAGAGATTACTTCTGAATTGTTTTCCCTATCGGGGTATCTAGCTCTTCTACACTCATGCACTATGTTTGGAAGGTAAATTGTGGATGCTCTTTGCTGATTTTGGAGGGAATTTTCTGCAATTAGGGTTTTATCTCATGGTTTCTTAGTGAAGTAAGTTAATTTCATGCAATTTCATTCTTATGTTATTAATATTTCATAGTAAATTCACTTTTTCATTCTAGATGTCTTGCTTAGTGAAACCCTATGAGAGGATCATAAGTGCTTCCTCCTCTCACAAGGTTAATTTTGTTCAAAATTTGTGAAGGAATCATTTCTAGGGTTAGATTACTAAATCCCTAAAGTGTTATCACTTTAGGATTTTATTCCTAGATGTTTGATCTTTGATTTAGTGAGAGCATTAAGAAGGGAGAAAATATTGCTAGAGCCCAAACGTGCTTGCACTCTAGCAATCCTTCTCTTCAAGGTTTAAATCCTAAGGCCCTAATGTTCTAGCAACTTAGATTTTAAACCCTACCTCTTAGTTTCTACTAGCTCAACCTTCAAGCTTAGTTGCATTTGTTGTTATAAGATTCCATAACCCTTAAAGGCACTGGTTTTAAAGCTCTCTTGTGGTGAAATTGATCAACAAACACTCTCTTTCAAATCTATTAAGCTCTCTAATAACTTTACTAACACTAACTTGGGAAAACTTGTTAATAAACTTGTTATTGTTACAAAATTTTGTTACAACCACCTGATAACACTCTCATTTGTTGCATGCACTCTAGTAAATTTTGTATTGTTGTATCATTGTTTATTTATGAAAAATTATAATAGCCTTTAGCAATCATTGTTGTCTAGTGTCTTAAGACGTATTAATTGCATGATTGGACTTGGAAATAATCAAATATATGTTATAAAGTGTTCTTGTTCCAGGTAGGTATTCAAACAACTTCATATCTCTTCAACTTCATTCAAGACCTAGACCAATATTTACGTGATCAAGAGAGGGGGAGGTAGGCTTGGATACTATATTTGTTACTTTGATCCCTTTAGGTCACTTGGGAAGCCTCCCCATTGGTTGACCTCTTTCATCACTAAAATGAGGGAAGTTCTTGCTAAGGTGATATTGGTAGGATCTTCCATAGTTACGAAAGATTTGGGGACTTGTATTGGGATTTTCACAAGTATAAATTGTAACACACCCGACCCCTAAATACTCTTTTAAGGTGTGAGGCATCATAATTTCATTTTCTCCTTAACTATATCGTCTCGAATCATCTCTCTGAAATGATTTATCCTCTTCCACTTACCCATAGCTTTCTAACGACTCCTACCAGGCGCTAATCCAACCCTTGGTTTATATCTTACGGCTTCCCAAAGTTCCTCAACGTTCAATAGCTAAGAATCTCACGACGTCTACGGGGATTTCATCCCAAATCATACCCTCTCTAGGTTCCTAGCCCAAGAAGAGAGATCCAGTTGACAAACCTCCCAACATCTAGCATAATCCTCATCTAATTCACTGGCTGGTGGAAGTTACGACGTTTCAGAGTTCGTGGCCTCTTTCACTCACAAACCTCCCAAAATCCGAACTCATGGATCAGACGGTCGAGGAAAGTCCTATGGGATCCCTAGATCCATGGTCTAATTCACTTCAAAACTTCGGGTCTCAGAAGACTAGGCCACGCTAACACGCGACTCTCCTGATGCGTGAACTCCGAACTGGTAGATCTGACGGTTGAGGTGGATCTCGAAGGATACATAGATCCACGGCCTAGGTCATTTCGCGAATTTGGGTTTCGGAAGACTTGGCCATGCTAACACGCGACTCTCTTGATACGCAAACTCCGAACTCGTAGATCAGACGGTTGAGGTGGATCCCGAAGGATCCATAGATCCATGGTCCAGGTCACTTCATGACTTTGGGTCTCGGAAGACTAGGTCACGCTAACATGCGACTCTTCTGATGCGTAGACTCCAAACTCTAGGGTTAACTCTCTCACTCCTTGCCAAAACCAATGGTCATGTCAGCCTTGGGGTTCCCTCTGAACAGATCACGTTCGTCCGACTTCTAGACCAAGAAAAAATATTCCCTTCCACTCCTTTCGCATGACCATTTTTCTGAGCTTTTCCCTGGGTGGGTTATGGATTTGTGTCTGGAAATTCACCGAACAAGGGGGTCTAAGAGAGAGATATCATCTTCAGATAGGTGGTTACAGGTCAACACGATGCCTCCTATCTCGACCGTTTAACATCTCACACCCCGGAAAGCCTCCAAAGTTAAACTAGGCATACAGTCTATCAATGGAAAGTGTGAATTCATAAGGAGATGGAAGCATACTCATATCATAGCCATTTCACAAAGAAAATGTTTACGAATGTATCTAAATATATTTGTATAACCAAGTAATAATCCATCGTTCTAATTCAACAATTAAAGAGGGGAAAATATTTATTAGAACCAGACAATGCAAAGCGACTACTGGAAGGGGTACCCATTTCCACCCAATCGTAGGCTCAATCAATCCAAATGGATTTACCACTAGCCACCCCTGAGCTGGACCACGATGCTCTGCAACACCGCCTTTTCTTCTCGCTCAGCCACAGTAGGGGCAGAGGTTACTCTCCTCCTCCCGCAGGATCCTGGTAATGGTTTACACGATACCAAGCAAGGAGGACTAGCCTCATTTATTAGCTTGTATCAAAACCTTCTCTACCATTTCCTGTATCCAGAACACTTAGTTTTCAAATCTTCACTGAATCCTTGAGATTCACTTCCCTTCTCTGCACTCTTCGCAGACGTGTTTTTCCTTTGCCCGCCATACCTTCCTTTCTCACCTCTTTCAACAAGGTCACGTGTGGCTCGAATTCCCAGTTTGTGGTTAGGTCTGGAAGCCTTACGAATGAGTGATATGCCCCATTCCCTCATTAACTCTTGAGGAGGTATTCCCACCCACCAGCCTGACTGTAATTTATTTCTGGGTCAGAGGACAGTTCTGGTCCTGAGCAATTAAATCCACTAAGCATTTGTTTGGTGAAGGTTAACGCAACCATTCTTGGTCCCCTTCACCTTCTCTTTGTGTAGCATCTGTGGTCTTTCCAATTACGCCCCCCCTCTAGTAGTCATGCAACACTTGTCCATTTTCTTAGTAATTAATTAGGTTCACATTCGTTTACCTTTCACACAAAGGTTCATTGAATCAATATTCACACATTTAAATTTTTCCATAGTCTCTTGACCATTTATAGTTATATTTACAAGCTAGGGGAAACAAGGTGTTACACAAACCCTGCGATAACATTTTGGAATCGTTGTTGGGGAGGATTGAGTCATTCTCCTCAACAACATATATTTGGTCAATTTTCTCCCAAATCCCTCACCTCTCAATTTTACCTAGCAACTCCATTGAGGGAATTTCCCTCACCTTCCTTTGATGATCCAAGGGAGATCATCTAGTGACTCCACTGATATATTTATAGGTGTCATCATACTTTTAGCATTGTGATATTGTGTATTTCCAATTGATGGAATTATGGCACGTTGGACACTTCATTGAATGTTTCCCTGCTTAGATATTGAAGATGTTCTAGGATACCCAATTCACTTTTCTCAGGGTTGGGAGAACAATTGTCCAAAATTTGATGGAGACTCATCCTTGGCTATTACTCATGTTGTAAATTTATTAAATCATATTTCGGAGATAGATGTGACACATCAAGATGTGATAATAAGATTGTTTTTTCTATCTCGCGGAACAAGACAAGAGGAATGGGTCAAGCATACTCTTAATCCAAAGATTATATCTTCTCTTACAATCTTCAGTGAGGAATTCCTCAAAAGGTGGGCCCTGAGAACACAAAGTTACGAAGACACTCTCCACAATCTCACAGTGGCCCTCCAAAGGGAAGGGTTATGTTCTGGCCCTGTTGAGGAAGATGAAGAATCCATTGACGAACAAGAAGTTGAAGAGAATATTAATGGAGATACTAAATCCTCAAAGAGGAGAAAGAATTACCTCATGATTCCATTAGAGACAATGAATATTTGATTGAAGAACGAGAACTTGAAGAGGTGAATCATGATGAAGATCACCAAATACACGAACATGAGTTTCCTTGTGAGCATGCCAAAGAAGAACATTTTGATGAAACATACCTTGTTGAAGACCTAATCCACGAAGAGGCTTCTCATGAAAACGAAGTGCCTATATTTTCTCCTCCACTTGATGAATTCATCCAAGCCTCCATTCCTCCTGCACAAGAATAAAAGAACGTGGTGGGTTACACTCCTTTCCAAGTTTTCAATTTTTATGCATTTCATGAATGGGAAAGTGAAGATGTGCCAGAGGAAACCTTGGATGCATCAGACTGTTCATGCTATAACAAGAGTGATGATGTGATTAACAATATTGATGAGTTTATACTTGTTGGGAGATGAAAATGGGATGTGACTTGTTATGACTTCAATGGAGATCCCATTTATGATATTGAAGGTCATTTTCAATTGTTTCTGTTAGAAAAACCATATGATATTTCTACTGATTCATATGCTTGGCAACAAGAAGATGACATGATTACAAATTTGTTCCAACCACCCAGGGATGACTTATTGCATAATTCCCATGATTATTTATGATCGTAGCCTGGAGGGTTTGATACATATCCTTTTGGGAATTTGGATTTATTCTACGAAGAAAATTTTCAACCACCGTTGTACTCTAATTTTGATGAAGGAAATGACATGATTTTCCCATATCAATATTTTTGTGATGATATTTTCCACCCTTATTCTTTTTCTTCATCTTTCTATGCTAGTGAGGATGCAGCTGGGAAACATGTTCCTTGTCCCAAGTTGTATCTGGGGAAAAAATATTTTGTAATATTCCAGATATAAAAAGTATGCAAAACAGAAATAAAATGCTAGAAATGGCAGATGAACAACAATATAACCAGAACAACACCACAATAATACTGAAATGATAACATAATAACACCAGAATGAGCACTTCGATTACTGAGAGCTATGTTCACTTGCCTCTTCAAGGGGGAAACCTCCAGTTGAGTAGAGCTCTATTACAATAATATCCAAGACAACAGTTCTCATACCCTCGACTCCTATTTATACTAAATATGTCGATCAAAATAACCATATAGAGGAAGATCTTTCTAAAAGAGGAAGCTTCTATTAGGTCTTCTTACATTCGAATTATTCTTCCTTATTGATAGGCCTTATTAATATTGACCTTTATTACATCGGAATATAGTATTCTGCCATGTCCTCCCCCTTAAAAATAGCCTTGTACTCAAGGCTTGAGATGTGGAAATTTTTGCAGAATGGTAGTTGGTTCCCAAGTGGCATCTGCTGGGGTTGTATCTTTCCACTGGACTAACACTTCCTTGATAGTTTGTTGAAACAAGTGATGCTCACGTTGGTCCAAAAATGCTTATGGATGTAGCCAAATGGAGCCTTCTTCGTCCAACTCGTGAAGGTTGGTTTGAGTTTGGCACTTAGTTCCAATCACCTTCTTTAAGCATGAAACATGAAAAATAGGATGTAGCTTAGAATTATTGGGCAAAGCTAACTGATAGGCCACCTGTCCCACATGCTTGAGAATGGTATAAGGACCATAGAATTTGGGTGCCAGTTTCTGACAATGGTTAGCCTTGAGGGAATCTTGCTTGTAAGGTTGCAAAAGAAGAAACACCTGATCCCCTTCTACAAATTGACGTTCAGAGTGACCTTGATATGCTTGTTGCTTCATGAGATTATGGGCCATGACCAAATTCTCTTTGAGGGTACGGAGAATAGTCTCTCAAACTATAAGCGTTTGGTCAACCGCCTGGACCTTCGAGTCATCTAGTAAATATGAGAGAACTGAAGGTGGTTCTTGTCCATATACTGCTTCAAAAGGAGTCATGTGGGTAGTTGTATGGTATGAAGTGTTGTACCACCATTCAACTAGTGGTAACCATTGATCCCACTGATTTTGCTTGTCTGATGAAAAACACCTCAAATATGTTTCCAAACACTTGTTGACAACTTCAGTTTGACCATCAGTCTGGGGATGATAAGCTATGATGAGATGCAATTGGGTGCCTTGTAGCTTGAACAATTCTTGCCAAATATTGCTGGTGAAATTTGGGTCACGATCAGAAACAATAGAATGTGACATGCCATGAAGCTTGAAGACCTTATCCATGAAAATTTGACCCACAGTGGTTGTTGTAAATGGGTGTTGAAGAGCACATAAATGAGCATATTTGGAAAGGCGATCAACGACCACCATGATGATTGATTTATTTCCCGATTTAGGTAAGACTAAAATAAAATCCACAGAGATATCCCGCCAAATAGAAGGTGGAATCGGAAGCAGTTGTAGTGTGCCAGGAGATTTGACTGTTTCACCCTTGTTGCATTGGCACACATCACATTCAGCCACAAAACTATGAACTTCCTGTTTCATACCATCTCAGAAAAAAGAATGTTTGACCCTATCATACGTTTTGGTAAACCCTGAGTGCTCAGATGTGGGTGTAGCATGAAGCTCAAAAAAGTACTGTGGATTTATGTTTTGACTGTTTACTTAAATACAAATGACCTTTGTATCGAATCTCATCATGGAGCCAAGAGTACCCTGGGGAAACTAGAGAATTGGACTACAATTGTTTCATCATATGCAAACTTTTAGGATCGTGTAGCCATTCCCGGCGAATGACTTGGAGCCAATATGGTACAATGAAGGAGAGAGAAAAAAGGAACCCTTCATCTTCATATTTTCAAGAAAGTGCATCGGCAACCACATTGTCTTTTCCTGTCTTGTAAATAATCTCATAATCATATCCAAAGATCTTAGTCACCCATTTTTGTTGCTCTGGGGAGGAGATACAGTGTTCCAGAAAATACTTGAGGCTTTGATGATATGTCTTAATTTGGAAGCATTGCCCCAATAGATAAGGGCACCAAAGATCAACGACATGCATAATAGCCAACATTTCCTTTTCATAGATTGATTTGCCCAAATTTCATTCAGACAATTATCTTCTAGTAAAGGCCAAAGGCCGACCCTCTTGCATAAGGACAACGCCAATACCTTTCCCTGAAGCATCACATTCTAGGACAAAGGTCTTTGTGAAATCAGGAAGTGTCAGGACTGGAGTGGTGCACATGGCCATCTTCAAGGTTTGAAAAGCCTGAGCAGCTGCTGGAGTCCAGGTGAAAGAATTATTTTTAAGGAGTGCAGTGAGAGGGGCCGCAATCTTTCCATAATTCTTAACAAACTTGTGATAATAACATGTTAATCCTAGAAATCCACGCAAGATTTTGAGAGTCTTTGGGTGAGGCCAGTCTTTCATAGCTTCAATCTTTTTAGGATCCACCCTGACGTCGTGCTTTCCAACAAGATGACCCAAGTACTCGACTTCTGAGGCGCCAAAAGAAAATTTAGATTGTTTCAGGAAAAGTTGGTGCTAAGAGAGTAGATGGAGAACTCTATCCACATGAGCAAGATGGTATGTCTAGGTGTGACATCCCCAAAAATAAAGTATTTTTGAAATTTAAATTTGTTGAAAAATTATTTCGTTTTTAGTAAATTCGAATTTGGAAAATTTTTGCCATTTATGGCAATTCCGAATTTCAAATTTAATAATTGTAATTAATTATTATGACTGTTGGGCAGAGATCTAATTTGACCCAACTAACTATTTGACTATGACACTTGTATAAAAACATAATATTTTATATTGATTGCATGAGGACAAATGGAACAACCATGTTAAAATCAACTGACCATGACTCCATGAGTGGGGAACATGTTGGAACTACCTTTGGGCTGATTGTTACAAGTGGCAAATTAGAGATTTGTCCATTGACAGCCCCTGAAAATTATGGATTTAGAAAGATGCGAAAATTCCCAAGGGAGGGAAAAAGACCTAGGCAAAAAGATTTTTATTGATAAATAGCATATGTGAAGAGGCAGGACGCTGCCAAGTATGTTGGGAAAAGAGACTATTGATTTTTCCTTGTTGTTATGAACACTACTGAGTGAGTGTGAGGCAAGAGGAATCTGCTAGAATTGAAGGACATTGCTGAGGAGGAGTTTTCCAAGTTCGCCCTCATGGATTCATGGTCAGGCTAGGGGGTGAATCGGGCAAGTGATTTTGGCTGCCCTATTCTATGGTTGGGAGGAACGTGGTTGTTCCCTTTGTTTTCCCGCAAACTGGTTCAAATATGTAAATCTTCTCCTTTTTTATTTGACAGATTTTGAGGTTCATTACACATGGTATTGGAGAAAAGTTTACAACACTGGGCCTTGAACAGGGCCACATTAAATCTTTGGCATATATATTTTACTTATGCAAAACTAATAAACCTTCTTTGTTACAAACATAAAAAAAAATTTGTTTCGTGTTAATTATGGCAGCTCAGGATGATGCAGAAATCAGAATGGAAGGAAATCCAGAACAGGGACCTCATGGAGATCCAAGACAGAATAGTGACGGAAGCTTTGCTACAGAAGTACTGGAAACAATGAGGAATCTTATTGTTGAGCTGTAGGTTTTCAAAGCAGACAATGAGAAATTGAAGAAAGCACAGCAAGAATAGAAAGAGATAAATGAAGTCCTACTACGCAGTATAGTGACCAATAAAATCCCAAAGGACGATAACCATGATGAAGAGGTCACAAAAAGGGCCTCCAAGAATTATGGGCCTGAAACAGAAAAAGGAGACAGTTCGTCTGAAGGTACACCTTCAGCTGAGGACAAATCTAAAACAGACAGAAAAAGAAAACAAATAGACCACCTTGAAGGAGAATTTAAAAAGATTAAACCAACTACCTTTAATGGAGAATCCAGGACAGGAGAAGAAGTTGAGGCATGGTTGTTGGACATCAAAAAATACTTCCAGATCTACAACTATTCCAGCAATATGAAGGTCAGAATGGCCATCTACAATCTGAAAGGGAAGGCCGACATTTGGTGGAAAGACCTGAAATTGGCCAAGGGCCTAAAGGAGAAACAATTGGAATGGTCTGACTTTAAAAATTATTTCAAGAAACAATACATTTCTGAAATCTATTATGAAAGGAAAATGAAAGAATTTTACGAGTTATGACTTGGATAGATGATGATGGAGGACCTTATAAATAAATTTCTGGAACTACTAAGGTTCATACCGTACATCCGGGAGGATAAGGTAAAAATCCAGTGATTCTTAAGTTGTTTACCACAGTCCTACAGAGACATAATTGAGTTTGATAACCCCAAATCCTTGAGTGAAGTATTCAGGAAAGCACAAATGTGCTATGACTAGTATAAACAGTAGGTAGAGTTTCCCAAAGCCTGGAAGGATAAGAAACAAGATCGAATGAACCAGCAGAAGAAGGGATACCAGCCAGCTCCTTATCGGAATACAACAAAAAGCTTTCCGAGAAAGGATTTTCACTCCAATCATCCATTTACGCAAGGCAGTGGTAAACCGGTAAATCTGGGGACAGCTCCCGTAAGCCATTAAAGTGTTGGGAATGTGGAGAACCTCATCTAAGGAGGAACTGTCCATGTGGGCAGAAGCCTACATCGGATAATTGCAGTCATAGATGGTCGACAAGCTGACCACCAGTCCTCGGTGGTCGAAATCGAAGGTAAAATCAATAACACTCAAATTTCCATTTTAATTGACCTTGGAGCTACGTTAAGTTATATTACTCCTGATGTAGTAGAGTCAAATAAACTTAAGTAACTGAAGCACGAAAAGTCATGGCTTGTACAACTAGCAACAGGTACTAAAAGGAAAGTAGTTGACTTTATTTCTGATTTTGAGTTCATCTTAGATGGTCAAAATATAAGAACAAATCTAAACATCCTACCACTAGAATCTTACAATATGATTATCGAGATGGATTGGTTGGAACAACACAAAGCAGTACTAGATTGTTATACAAAGACGATTTTGGCATGCTAGAATAGGCCAAGGTATACAAAAACATGTATCGGTCAGAAAAGTTTTAGTGATGCAACTCAAGAAATGTATGAGAAAGGGATGCCAAGTTTATGCCATCCAAGTAACGAATCTGTTAGAAAAAGAAGATAAGCCAAAATTAGAAGACTTTGTTGTCCTATGTGAATTTAGAGACATGTTTGTGGATGAGATACCAGAATTACCTCCTAGAAGGGAAATAGACTTCTCCATAGACCTACTACCTGGTTCAGCCCCTATCTCAAAAGCACCTTACCGGATGAATCTACCAGAACTAACAGAATTAAAAATACAATTACAGGAATTGTTGGACAAAGAGTATATCAGACCGAGTGTTTCACCATGGGGGGCACCAATCCTCTTTGTGAAAAAGAAAGACGATACTCTAAGATTGTGTATCAATTATAATCAACTAAAAAAATGACTATTAAGAACAAATACCCCTTACCAAGGATAAATGATCTGTTCGATCAAGTAGGTGGGGCCAAGATCTTTTCAAAGTTGGATTTACGATCTGATTATCATCAAGTTAGGATAAAAGATGAGGACATAAATAAAAAAACTTTTTAAACAAGATATGGACACTATGAATTCGTATTCATACCTTTCGGACTCACTAACGCACCAACCACATTTATGTGCCTGATGAACAATATTTTTAGTCAGTACTTAGATAAGTTCGTAGTAGTATTTATCGACGATATTCTGGTCTATTAAAAAACGGAGGCAGAACATGATGAACACTTAAGTATAGTTCTGCAAACGTTGAGGAAACACAAACTGTACACCAAATTTGACAAGTGTGACTTTTATCAAAAAGAAGTACAATATCTAGGACATGTAATTTCAGCAGAAGGCATTGCCGTAGACCCGGAGAAGATAAGAGCCATTATGGAATGGTTGGTACCTAAGGATGTAGCGGATATCCGATCATTCATGGGAATCACCGAATATTATCGCAGATTTATAGAAGGGTTTTCCAAGATAGCCTACCCTATCACGTCATTACAAAAGAAAGGGACCAAGTTTAACTGGTTAGAAAAGTGTCAAGACAGTTTTAAAAAACTGAAGGAATTATTGACAACTGCACCCATATTGAAGGTAGCATACCCAGATAAAGACTTCGCTGTATGTGTTGATGCAAGTAAAGAAGGACTAGGTGGTGTCCTAACTCAGGATGGGAACGCTATTTGTTAAAAGTCCCAAAAATTAAAAGAACACGAGCGAAATTATGTCACTCATGACTTAGAATTGGCAGCGGTGATACACGCCTTAAAAATGTGGCGACACTACATAATGGGCAGAAAATTTCTACTATTGATGGATAATAGCGAGGTGAAATATCTGTTTAGCCAACCATATCTTAATGCAAGACAAGCAAGATGGCTAGCCTTCTTGAGCGAATTCGACTTCGAGGTCAGACATATCAAGAGTAAGGAAAATAAAGTAGCAGACGCTTTAAGCAGAAGAGTCCATGGGTTATTTGAGATAAATATCAGCAGAGCTGAAAGTGAGCTAGAACAAAGAGTAAGGACGACAAGTATTAACGACGGAAATTACACAAAGATAATGGCAGAATTACAAAACAGTACCGCAAACTCAGATAAACCAGATCTAAGTATCGACGAGAAGGGACTATTATGATTTAAAAATAGGCTTTACATACCAGATTCAACAGAGTTAAAATTAATAGTCTTGGATGAAGTGCATAAGAAACCGTATTCTAGCCATCCAGGATACTAGAAAACAATAACAGCACTTAGAAAACTATTTTACTAGCCTAATATGAAGGGCGAAATAGAAGAATACTTGGCTAGGTGCCAAGATTGTCAATAGGTTAAGGTCGAGCACCAACATCCATCCGGCCTATTACAGCCAATACCAGTACCAGAATGGAAATGGGAGACCATATCGCTAGAATTTATAACAAGTTTGCTTAAAACTCAGAATCAAAATGATTCTATCATGGTTGTAATCGATAAAATCAGTAAGTTTGCACACTTTATTCCTGTAAAGTCTACTTTTAAAGCTATAAACATTGCTGAAATATTCATGAAAGAATTTTTTAGACTGCATGGTATTCCTAAAATGGTGATTTCAGATAGAGATGTAAAATTCACATCCGCTTTTTGGAAGGAATTGTTTGTAGGGCTAAATACTCATTTGAATTTCAGTACGAGTTATCATCCACAAACGGATGGATAGACCGAAAGGACAAACCAAATTGTAGAGAATATGCTCCACATGTACGTAAGAACAAAACTGAACAAGTGGGAAGACTATCTGCACTTGGTAGAATTTGCATATAACAATGGGTACCAAACTTCGGCTAAGTTAAGCCCTTTTGAAGTACTGTATGACAGAAAGTGTACGACTCCAATTAGCTGGGATAACCCGACTGACAGACTCGTGGTTGGACCAGAGATGCTCCAAGAAATGGAGAACATGGTAAGGAAGGTACAACAGAACTTAAAAGAAGCTCAGGACAGACAAAAGAGTTATGCAAATCAGAAAAGAAGACACTTAGAATTTCAAGTGGGAGACCATGTTTATTTGAAGGTCAAAGCCCGAAAAAGTTCGTTGAAGTTAGGGAATTGTGCCAAGATGGCATCCAGGTTTTGTGGGCCCTTCGAGATATTAACTCGAATTGGATCCGTAGCATATCAACTTGCACTCCCAGCTAATCTAAGAATTCATAATGTATTTCATGTTTCTTTGTTGAAAAAGTACATTCATGACCCTACTCATATGATTGATTGGAACTTGGTGTAGGTGGAACCCGAAGGTGAGTTCCAGGTGGAACCCCTGCGTATTTTGGACCGGATAGAAATAGCACTTCGAAACAGAGTTGTCACTCAAGTAAAGGTGCAATGGAAGCACTTTAGTCCTGAAGAGGTCACTTGGGAGTTGGAGGGAGATCTATGGAAATCTCATCCAATCTTATTCCAAGAAAGGAACGAACACTGAGGACAGTGTTTTATTGAAGGGGGAAAGGATGTGACATCCCTAAAAATAAAGTATTTTGAAATTTAAATTTGTTGGAAAATTATTCCGTTTTTAGTAAATTCGAATTTGGAAAATATTTTCCATTTATGGCAATTTCGAATTTCGATTTTAATAATTGTAATTAATTATTATGACTGTTGGGAAAAGATCTGATTTGACCCAACTAACTATTTGACTATGACACTTGTATAAAAACACAATATTTTATATTGATTGCAGGAGGACAAATGGAACGGCCATGTTAAAATCAGCTGACCATGACTCCATGAGTGGGGAACATGTTGGAACTACCTCTGGGTTGATTGTTACAAGTGGAAAATCAAAGATTTGGCCATTGGCAACCCCTGAAAATCAGGGATTTAGAAAGCTGCAAAAATTCCCAAGGGAGGGAAAAAGACCTAGGCAAAAATATTTTTATTGATAAATAACATATGTGAGGATCCAGGACGCTGCCAAGTATGCTGGGAAAAGAGACTATTGATTTTTCCTTGTTGTTATGAACACTACTAAGTGAGTGTGAGGCAAGAGGAATCTGTTGGAATTGAAGGACATTGTTGAGGAGGAGTTTTCCAAGTTCGCCTTCATGGATTCATGGTCAGGCTAGGGGGTGAATGGGGCGAGTGATTTTGGCTGCCCTATTCTATGGTTGGGAGGAACGTGGTTGTTCCCTTTTTTTTCCCGCGAACTGGTTCAGATATGTAAATCTTCTCCTTCTTTGTTTGAATGATTTGTGTATTTGATATTATGCATCTAATTGTGCTAAGTTGAAATAATTTCCATGGATGACATTTGTTCGTTGTATGAAGTTTATAATCAAAGACTAAATTCTGGGAATGGTTCCTCCTGAAACTAAAATGCTAGGCAAAACTATCTACAAATGAACTTGAAAGAACAAATCCATCTACATGAGTATGTTTAACTCTGAAATCGAAATTCTAGGTAGGATTATCTATGTATAAATGATCTTGAAAGGAACAGATCTATTTATAGGCATATGTTTATTTTTATAACTGAAATATTAGGCAGATCTATCTATGGATAATCGGAGTTGAGTAAGCCTATACACGTATATACATTTATGTGTATCTCTGTAATTAAATTTCAGAAAATCGTATCACTTAGCAGAGACTTCCTTTCTAGTATAACTTGGAATTGAGGAGAAATACAAGACAACATGGATCTTATGGATCATATATATACTTATATATTATACATATATATTATTTTGGAAACTGTATAGGCGTTACAGCAAACTGGAAGTGGACTATCTACAATAGAAATAGTTAATATTATATATGTTTTTTTTCATGTATTATATGAATCATATACAGATAAATAGTATGTATCAACAACATGCAAATGAATGCTAGATGCGTAAAGATCGGCGAAGTTGAAAGTTAGAAAATCTGGAACCCCTTTTTATATATTATTTCAGACGCTAGAATCGAAAGTACAATCCTGGAAATTTACACCTATCATGAGATCATATGCATTTTAGGTATTCATATTCTGTGGCGAAATTTCAAACCTGTATAAACATTTAAAGAAATCTGGAAATGAATCTAGGAGTATTATACTCATTTATATCTATACAGAACCATGACCATGAATTTTATAAATAGGCTATAGAACTTGCCGACAATGCGACTATTAACGATGTGCAAAAGAATTACTCATGTGAATTAAGGTAGATATAGATACACAGTTATGCATACAATTTTTTTTTTTTATATATACACACACACACACACACACACACACACACACACACACACACACAGGGGTATGTGCATACAAATTAATGCATAATCTACTCTAGATAAGAGAATTTTAATGCATGACACCAGAAAAATTTATGAATAAAGATTTCATTATTAAATGTCTAAAATAGATTAGTGTATAGTTCTGGCCTTCCCTGTAAATCGAATCACGACTATCTAACTCGAATATCTCGATAAGACCGTGGTATAGAGACTAGTAAAATAAATCACAACTGCCAAATAATAGGAAGGAAATTAAACCACTTCTGTAGTCAAAAAAATAAATATTTGTACATCTAAAGATTCAGATTAAACAATATTAAATACAGAACGCCGGAGTGATAACCAACATCACTAGGATTCCTCTAAATCCTTCAGGAACTTCTCTTACTAGAAACCAGAATACCTTTCTGAGCAGAGCCTAATTTAATCCATCGCAGCATCCACGTAAACTTATAAAACAACAAGGCATTTAAATTTTTAGTAATAGACAGAGATCAAACCAAACTTGAAATTTGATAATTCATGTAAGACAACGAAATTACCCAATTGACAGAACCTTTACTTATCTTGGAATTGGCATAGGTGCATTCCAAATCCCAGTCATGACCCGTCAAGGAACCAAAAGGCAATGAGTGAGCTCGATCAAACTGATGGGTACCCTCACATCAAACAGGGCCCCATCATTAGTCACAATATCCAGTCCAAAAGAAGGATTTTACAAGAAATAAGATTTCTGTAATGTACAGTAGTCCCGACACTAATTCAAGAAAACATTGAACAGTGGACGAGTATAATTTAGTTATACAGAAGAATAAACAAGACACAGAAAATACTATACAAGACCTTCGTAAAGAAATAAAGTCAATACACAGTCACTATGAGAACGCCTAATCTTAAACACAGGAATCAATGTTTAGAGAAAAAATTAATTTAACACAGAATAATATAGATACCCCTCTCTATAATGAAAGACTGCGGCCAGTTAATACAGACCCTGCAATTGTTTACCAGTTGCTTGATATAAGACTCCTGAACCCTAGAGGTATCGCTAATTCGAAAGCTATAGAAGAAAATTATGAAAAATTTATTCGGCCTCCTCCCTTGAAGTTACGGATTATTGGTGAGGATCAACAGAGCTAGGTTGGGAAAACATTATTTAAACACCACACAGAGAATAACAAATCCCAACAGGTCATCAGAGCCTAGGAAAGAAAATTTATTTAACTTGGACAAGAATACATCATATTACAGCATGGTTTGTACTCTAACAAATTTAACTTCTGGAATGGAACCCTGGAGAGTTCTGCAAAGACTCAGTACCACCTGGTGATACAAAATAGTGAAACAGAGCGAGGAACGACAAGCCCTAAAGGAAGCTACCTACGGAAACCTCAGAAACACTAAGAAAGAAAAAGAATGAGGTATCAAGGCTTTTCGGGAACTTTGGAATGGATAAGAATACAATAGTGAAGTTACCTATGAGTAGTGAGGAATTTCATAATGCTTTCCTTGAGAGTTGGCAATGAGGGAGTGACTACTCACAATAAGTATAAGCAATACGACGTGTAGGTTACCTCTCGACGATAAAAAAGAAAGAAAAGAACTCGGGCACTAATCTACAACTAGAGATGTAGTGATAGTGTGAAACTTACCAGGCGGTTGGGTAACTATGCCACCTCCATCAAAGAAAGTCCTCACAGTTTTCTTTCCTTCGCCAAGAAAACAGAGTCGCAAAGCTAGGTTTTCGGAGAACCCCTCATGACAGAAGTAAAAACCCTATTGCCTAAAGAACCCGCTCCTCATAGAGTGAATGTTGCTGGTACAAGAGGCCATGTGATGAAGAAGGCTTGGCGCATCCACAGTGGACGACGGGTCAGGTGATGGCCTCGACATCCACATACACCCTGCCCTATTAATGGCCTGGATAGATTTAACTCACGTCTATCCAAATCCCTCCCCTTCACATTTAATGGGTTATGAATGCCTTTAACCCTAAACCGTTATGAACTCAGTTAATGCGATGTCATGTGGAAATTTTCACGTAGGACAGGTGGGGCCGAACGAGTTTCTAGTATGAGATTTTGGGGAAAGAAAATCGTTACACAGAATTTACTCGGGGAGCCTTCCCTAACCCACCATCCCTATCCAAACGCTTTTAGAAAAGAGGTCTGATAATTCTTGTGATAACAAACTTTGTAGAGGCATAATAATCCAAGCCCTTACCCTCGTCCTGTTGCATAAGCTCTTGCGATCAAGTATTTATGGGTCAAATGTATGCATAAGGCTTAGGGCCATAAGTCCCAAAATCATTGTAGTTCCAAGCCTATTATATGGCTTTACATATTTATATAGATATGAAGGTGAATATGATTGTAGGACTATAGGTGGTTATTGAAATGTGGAGTATGTATATTTTTTATTTGGGTAGTAATGTTAGTCGATGTCAGCCATGACTCTAGCAAATGTTTTTAGAGTTAAACAAGAAATATAAAGGGTTACCGTCTTTTAATTTCGAACCCATTTAAGAATGAATGCATGAGCAAATTTTTTTTATTTGACAAATTTTGAGATTTATTACACCAGGTTTTTCTATAGATGAGGATATCATCAAAGAAAACTAAGACAAAATGACGGAGAAAAGGATGGAAGACATGATTCATGAGGCTTTGGAAAGTGGAGGGAGCATTACATAAACCAAAGGGCATGACCAAAAACTCATAGTGGTCGTCATGAGTTCTAAAGGTAGTCTTAGGAATATCTGCCTCTTTCATACAGATCTGGTGGTAGCCAGAATGAAGATAAAGTTTAGTAAAGAACTGGGCACCACTCAATTCATCCAAGAGGTCATCAATGACAGGAATGGGAAATTTGTCTTTAATGGTGAGTTTGTTGAGGGCACGGAAATCAGGACACATACACCAAGAGACTTCTTTATTCGTGACCATGACCATAGGAGAAGAGTAGGGGCTCGTACTAGGGCGTATAACACCTGCGTTAAGCAGTTCTTTAACCATTTTCTCAATTTCATTTTTTTGGGAAAAGGGGTGATGATAGGGATAGATATTGGGAGGAAGGCTTCTTGGGACAAGGGGAATGGAATGATCATGAACACCATGGGAAGGAGGGATTCCGTGGAGAGTGGAAAAAACCACTTGATGTTTAGAGAGGATTGATTGGAGGTCCTGCGACACAGAGGGTGTCTCAGTTTCTTGTATGGCATGGAGTTGGGAAATAACGCCCGAATGACCTTTTTTGAGCAGCTTTTCCATGCAATGGGAACTAATGATCTTAGGGGAACCTGCGGTGATGCCTTGGAACTTATATTGCTAGCTCTCTTGGTCAAATTGCATGGTTAATTCCTTAAGATCCATGAGAATGGGACCCAACATCCTTAGCCAGTCTGCACCCAACACAATGTCACAACTGCCCATGTCGATAGCAAACATATGAGATTTCAGGTGGTATTCACCAATTTGGATATTCACATTTTCACAATGCCCTCCATTGGCAATCATGATTTGGAAATTATTGACTGCATGGATATAGCAATTAGTTTATTGGGCAATGTGGCGATGAATAAAATTATGGGTGATTCCACTATCAACAATAATGATGACCTTCCTATGCTTGATGTAGCCAATTAGTTTGAGGGTTTGGGGAGCAGAGAAGCCCGTGAAAGAATTTAGGGAAATGATCGGTTCTACTTCGGGAGGGTCTGAGGGAGGGGTAATGTTGGTGGGTTTAGGTGACTCAAACACAAGGGGAGCTTCAACATCCTCTTTCGAAACATCCTTCGAGATGGCCATAAAAATATTTTGTTCCTTACCCTTGTGTCCTGGAAAATATTTTTCATCACAATTATAACAAAAGCCTTTGAGTTGGCATTCAACCATTTCGGCCCTAGTCAATTTCTGGATCTTTAGTGGAGTAGAAGGAGGAGTGGGATTTGCTGGTTTATTACGAGGAATAAAGGAGGGTTTTTGGTTTTGAGAAGAGACAACTTGTTGTGATTCCTTAGCTCGTTTAGTATCCTCCACTCAACTCTGAGGCCGAGCCATGAGGACATGGGCACGGATCTCATCCTTGAGGCCACTGATAAAACATTTTCGGAAAAAAGCATCAGACATGACCTCTATACGAAAATCCAGTCACTCAAAAGAAGCTATAAAGTCTTCCACTATGCCAGATTGTTTCAACTTTGTCAAACATCCTAAATGGTTGGTGTCAATGTCAAAGCGTTAATAAAGCTCTGCCACAAAGTGTGTCAAAGCAACATACCCTTGACGGACAATTTTTATCCATTGCCTCCATTGCCAACATTCTTGATCTAGATGGAGAACACCATACCGGAGTTTGTCCAAGTCATCTGTAATGTCGTACAAAGAGAAATAATGTTCCATTTGAGTTACCCATATAGTGGGCTCTGAGCCATCAAATTTGGTCACATCCACCCGCGGAAGGCGTAGGTCACGCTGAAAGTGATGGGGATGAAAATTATGGGAATGAGAGGATGTTTCAGCTTCAGTATGAAAAGGTGGGTTAGATAAAGGGGGATCTGTAGGGATATGCAGGTTGGTGCAGATCATCGAAGCGACAAATTCAAGAGGGGTATTCATGTCTTGTTTGAGGTCTTCTTGGAGTTCCACGATTGAGGCGGTGATGGAGGAATGCAAGGTTTTATTGATGGTGGCAATATCGGAACTGAGTTGTCTCACTTCTTATTGGGTCTTTGTGAAATTAGATTGCAAGGTATTGAAGTGAGCTTCCAAGTCTTGGCTACGGGTATGGGCCATGATGATGAGGGAACCAAAGAGGAGCGGGTGGGGTCAAAAAATTTGCNGATAGGTATGAATGTGATAAGGGAAAAAAGATAAATCTAATGGAATAGGTCTCAAATAATGGTGCAAAAATTTCCGGACCTTTTTTTTTTTTTTACACCTGCGAAGTTATACTCCGGTCTTAAGAAAGTTGCAGTGATGAAATGCCCAAATGCTTAAGCAGGAAGAAATGTGTAGTGATTTTGCAACTCAAACACAGTTGCGCGACAATAGATCTTGTCTACGTTATTTTTTGTTTTTGTCCCCAAGGGTTAGGTATTCAAGGGTTCTACAGACAAGGGTTTGCCCTGTGCTATAGTTCTTTGATATACGTGCGGGGTCCAACAGTAGTACTCGGCCCAATATCTCAGGGCACCAACTAAGGAGGCTATACCGTGCCCTTAGTCGTATTACCTGACTACCCAGGTACTAGAGAGTATCTTCTCGAGTGTTGTTCTCGGTGACACTATAGCAGTCAGTGTTAATGTTTATGCTATTATTATAGTTCTTTGCATTTCATAAAGATAAGAGCATAATAAGCACAAGATCACTGAGAAATACACATCCACAATAGACACAACATTTATCCTGGGAAACCCTCTAGGGGAAGAAAACCCAG
>ML809111.1:122023-133690 GCA_009831015.1 Picea engelmannii | reverse complement strand
GTACATTTCTCTGATTAATAGAAATCGTGTATTACTTTATATCTGTGTTTATGGTTGCGTCTCTGATACATTTCTGTTATATTATTGAATATCTGCAATATCTCTGTACATTTCTTTATTATATCTCCGCTCTCATTTCGTGCCAAAAATAATCCGGATCACCCAAAGATGTATGAAGTGGTAATTTTGTTGGAACTTCCCTTGTTATGTTAAAATAAAGTCATCTTAACCTCAGATTTGTTATGCACCCAAAAATGTTAATTTCATTTTTTACAAATTGCTTAAAATGGATAGTGAATTTGTAATATTCAAATTCCATGGATGTCACTAATGAGGAGTCATGTAGCATTTTCTTAGAAATGAAGAGTTATACAACATATTTTTGGAAATGTAATGGGTATTTATGATTGTTCAAATCTATGGATAGTATTTTACATAACAAAATTTTTAAAAATGTGACAAAGACTTATTTAACATAGTTTTGAAAAAATCGTGCTATGTTTTGTTTTGTCGTGATACATTAGACTCTTGTGAAGATTTAGATTTGAATCCAAAGAGGATTGTGTCTTCATGTGTATGGTGTATATTATGAAGTAATATGACAAGGACTCATTTAACGTAGTTTCAAAAAATCGGTGTTATGTTTTGTTTTGTTGTGATACATTAGAATCTTGCGAAGATTTAGATCTGGATCCAAAGAGAATCGTGTCTTCATGTGTATGGTATGTACTATAAATTGATGTGATGACGACTTATTTAACATAGTTTCAAAAAAACCATGTTATGTTTTGTTTTGTTGTGATACATTTGAATCTGGTGAAGATTTAGATTTGGATCCAAAGAGCATTGTGTCTTCAAACACTATGAAGTGTTGTGTCTTAATGTGCAACAATGCCTCAAAATATATAAGTTATGAGAAATATGTAATGCTTTAATACTAGTGAAAATTTAGAAGTCACATGTATTATACTTTATTGTATCTCTTGCTTGTCTTCTTCCTTATCTTTATTTTTCACCTATGCAACACATTTCAAGTTTCATATTTTTCTTTTTTTGGACATGGTAAAAGGTTCATGTTGTTGTTCAATTACTACACGTTATGCTAGTGACTATTTTTTGAGACTATTTTTTGAAATGTTGTTCCATGGAACTTATTACCTGAAACTTACTTCTTTTTCAACGTTTCCTTTTACCCATGCAACATATTTTCGATTTCATATATTTTTTTTCAGATATAGTAAAATGTTCTAAGTTATGATTTATTACTACATGTCATATTAAGTACCATTATTTCAAACATGTTTTATAATATCTTGCTACCTTATTTGTCATCATTTTACTTACTAGTAGTAAAATAAAAAGAACTAATTTCACCCTCAATTTAAAATTATGATGGATATCTTGAGAGGATGTTCTACAATACCATTTTAACTATGCAATGATCTAGAGGATTGTAATTTACAAATTTTCCTTGTTATAATTCTCAAGCTACCTTCAAAAGCTTCATATTTTCATATATGTTTAAATTTTCATTTACAATTTATTAAATTTATTAATAATTTGGTATAATTTACATTGAAACTAAATCTGAATACCAATTTCAAATATCCATTTGCTAATAAGTTCCACCAATTTAAAAATGTCCTTTGTAATTTTATTGATATATTTTCTTAAGCCATTTTCAATGTACCCAGCCTTCTAAATATACAAACTAACAAACATAAGCATGATGAACGGAACCTAGGAGCTTTCAATCTTTTAATATCATTTCTAATTATAGCCATTATTGCTTTTGGCTTAACATATATGACTTCATTTCTCTTTTGCAAACGTCATTTCTAATTAATCTTATCTTAAAGTTAATTTAAGACTCACTCTTCTTAGTCCCTACTTTCAGCGAGGGACTATAGCAACGGCCTCGTGGTCGTTGACCGGGTATTACATGGTCCGTTTTGCCACATTAATAGGTGCATTTTGGAGCAGACCACACTCAACCTATGTTTCCGACTACGTTGTTTTATTTTTTTTTAATTTTCATTTTTTAATACTAACAAACTTATTTTTGCAATTTTATAATTTCACTTACTTAATATCTAATTGGTTAATGGCATTGTGATTTGACTTTATTGTTCGATGTAAGCAAATTTATTTTCTCTCTTTTTTACAATTAAGAGTTAATTAAAAAAAACAAATAGGACAAGATTTTCCAGTTTGACAACGCTTCAGAACTACATTAGTGGAAAGCCAATCCAATGATGGTTTACCGCTTGCAAAAAGTGGTATTGCTTTTTATACACCGTAGGCGTTGAGACTTTAGCTTTGAAACAACTATCGGGGATATCGCGGTGACTTAAAACATGGACACATCCTCCTCTAGTAGTTTTCCAATATCGACTGCTGGGGTGTCCTCTCAACACACCTACAACTTTTGTGTGCATTGTGGTTCGATCACCGTCAGATTAACATCAATACAGATGAGCACTCTTCGGAGATTTCCCGAAGGAATCAAGGATTGCTATGATACGATTCCACTTGAGATCAGAACCAAATATATACTACGTGCAACCTTTCTCTACGCAAACTACAATGATCTTAATTCCCCCATCCAAAATGCTCCCTTAAGTAAAAAAATGTCAATTTCTCTTCCCATTATTCTAAGCAGATGAAAAAGGGTCATTTTGTCGCATTTTTAGATTAATGATTTGGATTATGGTTTGAGTATGGTGCATGCTATGCCTAATTAATGAATTATTTCATTTTGATTAGCTTAGATTTTGTATTTTTGGTTTCACACGTATCTTATTATTATTACATAATATATGGGGGAGGGCATGGAAATTAAAGGTTTGAAGAAAATAATATGGTAGAAAAAATTTACATGATAGTTTGATGAAAATAATATGGTGACCTCGATAGTTTCATTAGAGATAATGACAATTTATGTATAATGTGTCATCTTCTTTTGGTTGTTGACCTTAACAAAGTATAAGTTGAGCATAAAGATATTATACCTATTTGTGTTTCGTCAAGGTCATCTAATCATGTAGCAAACATCACCTTTTGTTTAATAATTAGATAGATCTTGTGATGAAAATTTGCAAGTTTGATAATAAAAATTTACAATTTTGTAAAATTTGATATTACAGATGGATTTCTTAGCTCCCATTTTCATTGGAGAAATTCCACACTGAAATTTCAGCAATAAAAACCTAAAATTTGAAAATTTTCATTAGATTGAGGACAAAAAGACACCAAAAAGGGATGTTTGTTTGTTCATTATTAGTTTATTCCATGTGAGCCAAAGAACCTATTCCATGGGATTGTCTAAGTGAAATATGAATTAATTATATACATAATGGTTATTTATTCATACATGATAAATGAAGAGTCATGAGAAAACAACATCCATAACACAATTGATTATCACTCCATTTCAATCCAAGGTTGGACTATAGTGTGCCCATATCAATACATCTTCTATGTTGGATCCTTTAGATGTTGCATAATTTGTTCATTCAAGGACTTCATTGATCTCTAACTCCTTTTTGGATCAAACCTCCTCACTTAAGAGTTGTTGTTCTCCAACAATTGTCATGCCAATCCATGCTAGTGAATAGGAATGCTAGTGGGAAATGTTGTGGGGATGCTACCGGTATGCTATGTGTGAGAGCCTATGATTTTGATAAGTGGGTTATGGATATGATGGTTTGGTTTTTTCCTTGGTTGGTTTGAAGGGTGGACTTGAACTAAGATTGAATGCAAGTAGTTAGGTCAGGGGTTGGGGTGTTAAATCCAACGTGAGGTGTAGATCCTTGACCTACAAGTGTTTCTTATTGGGTCGATAAACATTGAACTATCCATTATGACTATTGAAATTCCACTTATAATAGCTTATTGAGTTTTCCATCCATGTCAGTATATGTGCATTGGACTAATTTTTTTTACTACACCCAAGGTTGTGTACCTAGGTCATCTCTTGGGTGTGTTTGACCACAATATCAACATATCCATAATAATTATTGATTTTCACTCAAACACACACTAAGGTTAGGCTATAGTATGCATACATATTAAGAAATCTTCTAACCTTGATCCTTTCTCTTACACAATTTGTTAATTTGAGTTAGTTGATCTCTAACTCCATTTTGGATTGAATCAAGTTATTTAGTGTTCTTTCCTTACTTAGATTGGGTTTCATTGCCCCCAAAATTATTTGGTTGACTAAGCTAATTACCCCCTTTGTTCTTGAACTTGGTTTGGCTTGTTCAGAGAATTTTGGACATTATTATTTGCGTTTCTTCTTCCCTTTGTTCTATTTCTTTTGAGGGGGTTGGATGGGATCCTAGCTATGTGTGAAAAAATCCTAACCCTATTGGGGAGGAGAAAGATGAATGGAATTAATATTGGTGCGAAGTGAAGTGTTATGAGGGATTAAGGATCCCTAATAATATTAAGGCACTTGTGATGAACCTTAAGGGTACGGGGCATATTGGATAGAAGGAGGTGTCCTCCATAATCATTGGGGGGTTATGTACAAGGTACCAACCCCTTATTATATGTTGTATGATAGATTTAAATAACCATGGGGAATGGTGGTTCCTCCATATGATACATTGGCTCCTTCATAATAGTTTCCATCGATATTAGGTCCTTGGTTGAGAGACATATGTCCAAACTGATTGTTAACATGAACAATTGAACCAATAATGCCTTTAGTGGCATGAGAAGGCCTTAGAGTGGGTGCTTCGTGAGAAGGGTGTTGAGGAGCAGCCAAAATGACAATATATAGGTACCATGACTACGCATATATGAGTTCAAACTATTGATCCTTCAATATGGATTATTCTTCAATATTGGGCATATTGGTGACCATGCCTTTTGTAATAGTGGGGAGAATAAACTTCAATAACCAATCCATGAGAAGTGGATCCTTGAGGTCTATTTTGCAAAGGTTGTGTTGTCAATGCCACTTGTGGTCTATGATATACATGGCTATGGTATAACTACAAGTTGTGAGGAGTTAAACTCCAATATCATGATGGATAAGTAACTGGAAGGTCAAGAAGGAAATCATAATGGACACAAAGGTGGTATTAGTACTTGGGGAAAATTCAACATACCATTTTGCAGGAATCCATGTGTGGATCTACTGAAATAGCTTAATTCAAATAGATTTTTCCATGATTCTATTAGAGGAACACCACAAATGGAGATTTATTACATGGTTGCATGGGCCCTTACTAAAATTTTCCATAAAATTTTAGGATGTCCAATCAAAATGTGGTAGGCATGTCTACCCAAGGAGTATCATGAAGTATGGGCTCCTTAATCATACAAGAAAGGTATGGAAGGTTAAAACTTGACATGAATGAAATTTTTTTGAGAGAAATGTTTCCTATGTTGTGAGGAGTAAACAATGGTGGAGTAGGTGGTTGAGTTGGATATAGACAAGGTGGTCCTCCAAATCCCAAAAATGCTCTTATTCATGACATTAGATCACATGATATATGTCTAGCAATGGTCTACCTAGCCAATGAAACTAGTGATGGTGGAAGACCATAGATTCAAAGAGAGCACCTAGGATAGTAAGGGCTCACATTGGTGGTTTAAATTTCATGTGCCTTTGATTAGCTAAGTGTTTATACAAGAAGTCTCTGAATATTGAAAATGTTTATCAAAGTGAAATGATATGTAAAAAAATGATGAAAGCACACCTCTAAGACTTCTATCATGGTTTAAGAAAGCATGGATGCGTAAAATGGGGCCTTCCAATTAAGATTCCAATTGGGGAGTACCCAATTTAAGGTAGAATGAAACATTTATAGTGGCATAAGCCAAGGTGATGAAATCCAAGGGACAATGCACTATCTATCTTAGGTAGCGCTCACAACCTCGTGAGTAATTCATTTAGGTAGAAGTCATAAAAAAAGGCCATCAAGTTGCCTATTGATGATAAAACACTAGGTAGAACAGTCATCAATCAAGTATTCACACTAGGCAAAGATATATGGGATGAACCCCATAGTCGAAACTTCAAAAAGAAGGTGTCACTCCAAGTAATGCGCCATATAACTTAAGTCCCTTAAAATGGATTCACCCATTGATTAAGTGTGAGAAGGAATCTTAACACGTATTTAACTTGACCTAGTGCTCTACACATATATAAGATGTGATTTCTTGACAAAAATTCTTTGTTACTAAACAACTTATGCTTAATGTAATAAAATTGTAATTTGAAATGTGTGTCAGGAATGCCAACTTCATAACCCTATTTCAAAGGTTCTATTCTAAACTAAATGTGAGAATTTTCTAATCAACTAATAAAATTACTTTTATAAAAAAAATGTTTATTTTAAAGTCTTAATGTGTGGCATGAACCAACTTTGAAGTCCTTGGGCCTAGGTTGAGTGTAAGTATGATGCATAGTTGTTAAACATAAAAGCGTTAAAAATAGAATGCTCAAAAATAAATCTAAATCCAAAAGAAGAGAAGATAAACTTTTATTCGTTTTTTATTCACCCAAATTTCAAAAGAGTACAATCTAAACACACACAAACTAATGAGATGTGCCTCACACCAAAATATACTATAACAATAGAAAAAAGTACTTCCAATAAATAAATAATAATAATGTGCATGAAGTGGAGAAATCTAGTCTAAATTCAATTACATGTGAATTAATTATATCCAAGAAATCAATTCTTCTAGAGGATGTAGTGTCTAAGAATAGTGAAGCTCCTTAAAAATAACTATGCGATAAACCTTAGAAAGAAAGTTGGTTAGCAAACTATTATAACAAATGAAATTTATGGTTGACTACACATATTTAGACCTACATATAGGGAATATGCTACATGATCCATTAAGCCTAAAATTCTTGTAGGTAATGAACTACACGACTGGTATAATTGAATCTTGTGCATTATGTAAAAGAAATGTCTTAAAATGCAAAACTTGGATAATGAAAAGATTTTTGGTTTCACATTTAACTTCCCAATGATGAGTCAATAGATTTGTTGAATGGTTTGAGAAGACCTCAAATCCAACTAAAGGAAGAAATATGGGATTTTTTTGCCCTGGGTGACTCCATTCCACTCTGGGTTATTTGGGGTATGGATGTACTAATAAAACTCAATGAACATGTTGGATATACTGATGCTAACAAAAAATGAAAAGATATAAATAATCAAAAAAAAGTTAATTACTTTCTTGAATATGTAAATAATATAAATCCAGAGAAACAAATGAAGCAAACATTTGTGAATTCTCTTTTATGAAAGAGAACCCAACACATTATATTAATAAAAGTCAAGAAGAAGATTACAAAAATAAGAACAATATCACCTACAATGAGATATGTAGATGACCTTCTAGCTCTCTCAACATGAGGGTTTTATTCTCTTTTAGGCTTTCTTTTTGAACTTGGAAATAGCTAGAAGGAACTCTCTCCTTAGTGACGGAAAAGATTATTAATGCCAACAAAGGTGAGGCACAATGAATGGATGGTACAAAATGGCTCAATTTTAGAATACACATGTGCAACATAACCTTGCATTCATGGAACTCTCTTAACCCATTAGAGATCCATATAATTACAAGTTTTCATGGAAAATACCATGCATGGGATGTGAATATGTTTCCCAAGTTAGGCCATGCAATTTCCTTCAAAACTCTTGTCACCTGATCACAATTGTCAAAAAATGCAATCTTTGAGATTTTCCAAGCTTTAAGTGTACATGGAAATAGTTGGACTGTCTATTTTATTGCAATGATGATGTATATGATACTTATCTGAGTATCGAAGCATTACCCATGCACTCTGCATGGCCTGTGGAACTGATGTGCCATGCAATCATGATCGTGGTCAATTTCATGGTTTGAATTTGATTCTCCATAGATAAGAAAGGTCTTTCTCATGTTTTCATGTTTTCATTCTGTATTGGTCTCTTATTGGTATTTTGAATTAGGAAGAAATTGAAATAAAGCTTTTCAAACATTGATAAAAAAATAAATCAAGTATACTACTAAGAAATAGACATATTCTTTCTATCACTTTGTGTATGTCCACTTGAAAAAAATATTCACCAATGCAATATATCCTTGTTAATGGGCCCTAATTCCAATTGGTGGATTATTTCCAAATATGCAAGTAAACAAGGCTTAAATCACATAGGTGCAACAAGTTACTATAGTTTCAATGAGAATCATTCCACTTGAGAACCATGTTATCTTATAAACCTTAACCCACATCAAGATCCTCTACACAAATTCAAGAATGCTTTAATCAATATGTTAATGCTCATATTTAACCTTGATCATATTAGAAATATAATGAACTCTTCATATTAATAACTAATATAATTATGATAAAAAAATATTCACATTATGATATGGAGAGACACATTTTACAAATCTGATATGAAGGAGATGTGTAATGTTTATACTTAATGGTGAGCTAGCATGTGGCATTTAAAATGAGTGGATTAGGTTGAAACTTTGACTTGTTGAAAAAGTTGAGTTTGTCCACTTATTAACTCACTCTTTTTTCTTCTTCTTTTTTGTGTGTGCACATACGTCAAAGTAAACCTCATGGAAAAACCGAATGTATGCATCCCCACATGCAGGAATGACATCCTCAGTAATCTATCGAAATATACTAATGTGCCTAACCTAGAGGGATTCACACTACCACTTGCTAACATGGAACTAGCCAAATGTCAAACAACATTGATGACAACCGATTGAACTAACTCGAACTTGGACTATATATAAATAGATAGATAGATAGATAGATAGATAGATATGAAGATTAAATGTAGATCTACACATATACACTAGTGTATATGCATTTCAATTCCAAATTTTCGATCATTAAAAAAAATATTAAAACAAATTAATTAATTTATTATCAATTTAAAATTTGATAGATCAAAATTAATTTTAAAGACAATAATTATATTTTTTCTTATCATATATACCTAAATGAATTAAATGTAAATCCATTATATACACATCAACATAAATCTATTTTAATTTCCTTTTAAACATTCATATGTTTAAACACATTTTGGACTTCATATTGTTTTTTCAAAGATACAATAACATGTTGTAAGTTATGATTCAATACTACATGTCATATTACTTAACGTTATTTCAAACATGTTTTATAATATCTTGCTACTTTATTCATCATTATTTTACTGATTGTAATATAAAAATAATAATCTCACTCTGAATTTAAAATTACTATGAATATCTTGAAACATCATTCTTCAATGTCATTTTAACTACACAATGATGAGAGGATACAATGATTAGAATAGTACTTTACATCTTTTCCTGGTTCTAACTCCCAAATTGCTTCTCAAAAGCTTCATATTTTGGTATGTGTTTAAATTGTCATTGGCCATTTATTATTCATATTTTGATATTACCATTAACCATTTGTTGTTAGAGTTATTAATAGTTTAGTATTACCTACATTAAAACTAAATCTTTATACTAATTTCAAATATCCATTTGTTAGAGTTATTGATAGTTTAATATTACCTAACTTAGAACTAAATCTTTATACCAACTTCAAATATCCATTTTCCCAATGAGTTTCAACCATTTAAAAGTGTACTTTGTGGTTTCATTTCTGATACATATTCTTAATCCATTTTAAATGTGCCCAACCTTCTAAATATACAAACTAACTAACATAAGCAGGATGAATACCTAGGAGATTTCAATCTTTTAATATCATTTGGTTATACTTTTATTTATAACCATTTTTATTTATAACCATTTATTGCCTTTGGCTTCAGATATATGACCTCATTTCTCTTTTGCGAACGTTATTTTTAATTAATATTGATCTTAAAGTTATTTTTCAAATAAAATTTGATATGTGCTTTTAATGTTTAGACATTAACAATTTTACTAGTTTAAATAAACAACATAAATTAAATTTAAACATACAACATAAATTAATTTTTTTTATTGCAAAATACAAAAGCAAGGTCTTTACCAATCACAACTCTTGTTTATTTATTGTTTTGTCATAAATTGTTTTTTACTGCAAAATACAAAAGCAAGATCTTTACTAGTCACAAATCTTGTTTATTTATTATTTTCTTGTTAAATGTATTTTATGTATAAGGCTATGTAACTTAATAAAACTAATAACAATGAGTGTCTAATGAAGTTTAATATTTATGTATTTTATGTATAAGGCTATGTAACTTAATAAAACTAATAACAATGAGTGTCTAATGAAGTTTAATATTTATAAATAAAAAATTAGTTTATCTTCAATAAAACTAGAATGTTTAATGGGTTTATTATTATTAAATAAAAACATATTTTTATCATAAATACAATTAAAATGTTGATTATTTGAGGTTGACTTTAATATTTATAATTTAAATTAGAAGAAGGTTAAACATTCTATAAATTCGACTTTTTCTTCTTTTTCTATCATTGGAAACCAATCATGTATTTTTTTTTGAAATTGCAATTTTGAACTGATGAGATCATTGTTTTTAATGTAGAAATAATTTAGCACCCTTGAATACCTCTATTGCAATTGTATTATATAATGTTAACACTTGATATATGTGATTCCATCTATCCAAAATGATTCCCATCAGTGTCGATTTTCCTTCTCATTATTCTAAGAGGTCAAAAAAGGGTAATTTTGTCACATTTTTAGATTAACGCTTCGGATTGTGGTATGTGTATGGTGCATGCTATGCTTGATTGATTAAGTATTTCATTTTGATTGGCTTAGATTTTGTATTTTTGGTTTCACACACATCTTATTATTCTTACATAATATATGGGTGAAGAGGACTTGGTGTTGGAGGCCTTTTAGGCCTAAGTAATAGTCATCACATATCATACATTAGACATAAGACATTAACTAAATATATAAATGCATAAAAGAACATAACAAATGATTAGTTGGAGAGCGGGTACAACCACTCCAACCATATCTCCAATGTATAAATACTCTTGAAGAAGGAATAAAGACTCGGTTGGTTAACCTTCCCTAAATTATCTCTTCTTTCTTGATTTACATGCATGTAATGTGCTTTCCCTAATGTAGTCTCTTATTGAATGTGGCCCGTGTAATCTAGAAGATTACAACATTTATCAATTAAGGGTTTGAATAAAATAATATGGTAGAAAAACTTTGCATGATAGTTTGATGAAAATAATATGGTGACCTCAATAGTTTCATTTGAGACAAAGATAGTTTGTTTATAACGTGTCATCTTATTTTGGTTGTTGATCTTAACAAAGTATAAGTTGAGCTTAAAGATATTACACCTATTTGTGTTTCATCAAGGTCATCTAATCATGTAGCAAACATCCTCTTTTGTTTGATAATTAGATAGAATCTTGTGATGAAAATTTGCAAGTTTGATAATAAAAATTTACAATTTTGTAAAATTTGATACTATAGATGGATTTCTTAGCTCCCGTTTTCATTGGAGCAACTCCACATTGCAATTTCAGCAATAAAAACCTAAAGTTCGAAAATTTTCATTAGATTTAGGATAAAAAGACACCAAAAAAGAATGGTTGTTTTCTACATTATTAGTTTATTCCATGTGAGCCAAAGAACTTATGCCATGGGCTTGTCTCAGTGAAATATGAATTAATTATATACATAATGGC
>ML809111.1:89135-101005 GCA_009831015.1 Picea engelmannii | reverse complement strand
AGGAGAATGAGAACTTCAAAACGAGGAAATGTGCAATATCTTCGAATTGGTCTTAAAGGCACAAATCCAAGCAAAGCCAAGTGGATTGAGGTTGGGAAGGTGAGGTAACTATACCCTCATCTTCAGATAGACTGAAAGTAGACTTTTGGAGGTCCAAAAGTTTTCCAATGGGGAGGTGTGATCCAGGGGATCAAATTTTACTCAAAATTCAAAGTGCTCGGAATCGCTTCAAATCAAACAGGTGCGTAGGCCTCATCGTCACAAACCCTACGCAACTCGAACGGGTTCAAACGGACGTCGGATGAGTGAGATATCGCATTCTGTTCAAATTGTCAAACAAACAAAAACAAATTTTGTTGACTGTACAGTCCATACAGTTGCTGATGTGGCAGGGCTGTACGACACGTGGAAGATGCTGAGTTGGCAGGGCCATATGACACGTGGCAGGTGTTGAGTGGCAGTCATGTGGATGAAATAGCGTTCGACACGTGGCATATTTGTGGCAAACGGGTTGGTGACACGTGGCCTAATCAAGGGCTGCCGCGTGTCACCTGCTCAATGGTTAAAATTTGTGGAGTTTGCAAGACTCGACCCCGTGACCTTTGGGAAGGGGTAGAGCTTTGTGAAGGGCCGCCCAACCAGTGCGCCCACAATTAGTTCTTAACATATATATGGTTTTGATTATATTTAAGTTTGAAATGTGTTATGGTTGGGCGCGGTCCGGGCCGGGGCTAAGCCTCGGCCCCCAATCACATGTGGAGTTCCATACGACCTCGACCGCGCACACGCGTGTTTCAAACAATTTAAAAGCCCGCGTGCCTCGACACATGGGCTTAACCATATGACTTGGAGTTTGAACTTGGCCCTTTTTTTTATTGCATGGTCACATGGCCATACGCCCAACGGTTTGGCGGTTAGGGGCTAGGTTCCCTAACCATTCTACAGTTGCACGCAATTTTTCAGTTATGTGCCCGATGCTAGGTTTCAGCATGGAAAAACGTGCAAGGGCTAGGTTGGACACACAGAGGTGCATTTTGGCGATCCAGAGACAACAAGTTTGAAGGGGAACTTCCAGGAAGCCTATCTTCTTCAAATTTTGGCCAAATCAGGTGCCGAAAAAGCCCAGCTAGGGGTTTTTTAATGTTCTAGAGCCATTGGAGCCATCTATTTGGCATTTTGAGCATTGTAAAGCACATATTTTAGCACTTTGAGCAAATAATATAAAAGATCAATTGGAAGTTGGACCAGGAGATGTAGCCCAAGAGAGGGGTGAACTCCTTTATCATTTGTTGTGTTATGTGTTTACTGTTCATTGTTATTTGCTTCTTATTATCTGCATCTTGAATGTGTATTTTCTAAAAAAAATTGTGTTTGCAAATTGATCCTTTTGCATAAGCACACTTGAATTAAACTTTGCAAATATTTTCAAGAATACAAGCCTTTATTATTTTCAGATCAATATGTAACAATATGTTAGTGTACACATGTTGGGAACATGTAGAGGCAAAGAGAAAATATGTGATGATGTTTTATGACTAGTGAACTTCCACACATAATCACTTGCAGAGTTATCCCTCCATTTTAATGTACTTGCATGCAACTAAGCTTTGTAACTATGGATAAGGTTGTGCATATATGTTAGATTTTGGTGTATTCAACTATGATATCATCACATCTATAACACAAATAATTATCACTCCAATCCAGGGCAAGGTTAGACTATATTCTTTCTCATATTAAGACATCTTCTATGTTGGATCCTTTCTCTTTCATAATTTGTTCATTCAAGGGTTTCATTGACCTCTAACTCCTTTTTGGATTGAACCTCCTCACTTAAGAGTTGTTTTTCTCCAACAATTGTCATGTCAATCCATGTTAGTAAATAGTGAATAGGAATGCTAGTGAGCAATGTTGCGGGGATGCTAGCGATATGTTGTGTGTGAGAGCCTATGATTTTGAGAAGTGAGTTATGGATATGATGGTTTGATGTTTTCCTTGGTTGGTTTGAAGGGTGGACTTGACCTAAGTTTGAATGAAAGTAGTTAGGTTAGGGGGTGGGGTGTTAAATCCAATGTGAGGTGTAGATCCTTGACCTAAAAGTGTTTCATATTTGGTTTATAAGCATTGAACTATCCATTATGACTATTGCACTTCCACTTGTAATAAGTTATTGATTTGTCCATACATGTCAGTATATGTGCACTGGAATAAGTTATTTTACTACACCCACGGTTGTGCACCTAGGTCATCTATTGGGTGTGTTTGGCCACAATATCAACACATCCATAACAATTCTTTATTTTCACTTGAATGTGCACCAAGGTTAGGCTATAGTATGCTTTCACATTAGGAAAAATTCTAGACTTTATCCTTTCTCTTACACAATTTGTTCATTCAAGGAGTTAGTTGATCTCTAACTCCATTTTGGATTGAAGCTCCTTACTTAAGATTAGTTAGATCCAAAAAATTGTGATGGTCATGAATAGCTAGTCAACAATGGTGTAAGGATGCTAATGGTATATTACATGTGACAACCTATAATTTTGAGAAGGGGGTATCAAGATATGTGATGGTTTAATTGTATTTCTTGGTTGGATTGATGGGTGCACTTTCACTAAGATTGAATGGGAGTAGTTGGACAAGGGGAGCATTAATTATAGTGCAAGGTGCAAATCCTTGACCTATAATTGCTTCCTATTAGTGTTATAAGCTTTGAGTTGTGTGCTAGATTAGTTTCTTGAAACTTTGTTTGGATTTTCTATAAGGTGTATCACTTTTCATCTTCAGGTGATTGTCCTTTGATCCCATTTGGTAATGTTTCAAGGTTTATTATCTAGTTGCATGAATTTTCACTATAGAATTATATCTTTATCTATTATTGGATATTATTCGCCTATTATCATCTTCTCAATGGTAGCGTGCTTAAATTTTCTTACTAAACTAACTCCATTTCAATCCTAGACCTATGAGAACCTCTTACTTGATATTCAATGTTTACTTCCTTTATTAACTCATCACTACCTTCAACAAGTCATCGATCTCTGACCCCTTGTTGGCTAATTCAATCTCTCTCCCTCTATCATTCAAGGTTGATCTCTTCAATCTTTATCATCTTTCTCTCTCGGGTCCCAACCTCCCATTCAAACCTCGCCATCTTATTAAAATTTTCATTCATGTCATCCTTCATCTCATACCTCTATATCAAATCCTTCTTTCCAATTAGCACCTTGGTCTCGGTCACTTATTTTGTGTCATGCATCAAAATATCTCTCAAGTGTTTTGACAACTTATTCCTCTTATCGTTCTATTTTTTTTTCCTCCTTGAGACTCTAGTTTTCAATCACCCATTCCTCATTCATCAATATTATTTCATATCGTTCTCTAACTACATAAATATTATTTCCTCTTATGCTCTAACTACAAATTCAAGAAGTTGTCTAACAACTTCAAGGAGCTGTCTAATCTTGTGGAAAACTTCCTTTTAGATGCCAAAATTCAGTGATATAGGAAGTCAAAGTTCTCATCAATCAAAAACTTCAATTTATGTTTTGATCATCTAGGTTGATTCAAGATTGGGAAAAACCCTTAGGGGAATCATTCCACCATACACAAAAATTAGATCGAGGTGGAACTCTACTCATGCCAAAAAAGAAATCCAGATTCTTGTTAACATTGTGGTTGGAAAGAGGGTCCTTTTGCTCTAATATGATCTTATCTCCAATGTTGGTCCATTTGTTTTGATGGAGGACACATTGCACTAACTTTGTAGAAATATATTTCCAAGTTATGCCACTCAAAATGAATATCATTAGCAACATTAAAGAGTATCCGAGATAGTGGGAAATATAAACTAGGATATCATGTGTAACTTCAAGTGACTGAAGAGTAGAGTGACCAAAGACTAAAGACACTTGTCCAAAGATCGAAAATATATCAACTACTTCATGAACATAGAACTAGGAGTAAGCTAATAGGTTTTTGAGTTGGAATGAGTCCTATTGCATACAGGTGTTACTGTATAAATGTAAAATCTTTGGGCTATTTGCAGGGAAAATATTGAATAGATATCATTTGAGTAGAAGTTGTCAGCTACTATGTTATGTTTCATATACATCCTTTTATTGTGGACTAGTGAATGAAGGATTGTTTGTAATAATGTACTTGATTATGTTGGAAATGAATAGAATGAGGCCCTCCTTTCAATATTTGGTTTCCTATATGTTGTATGGTAATGATGTTCTTTATTTCAACTCTTTATATATTGTGTCAAATGATAATATTGTATCTATATAGATTTGTTTACCCTATACTTGATACATGATGAACTGGGTGGTACTGTTCTATTACTCGATGAGTAGAAGGATGTTACATTATAATGTTCAAAGGTCTATAATAGTAGTTACTAGGATGGGAACTACATTAGTCACACTAATTGAAGAACCCTTGATTATCTTGGAAAAGGAGAAGGGGTTCGGATGGAAAATTCATAACCAAATTTCATTGAAAATATTTGAGCATGAAGTCTCATGAGCCATGAATTTTTGGGTCAAAAGCACAAAAGAGGGATATATTGTTGAATTTGTAGTTGAGTTCAACCAATATTTCTCACAAGTAGAATAAAAATTCAAGAAAGGAGTTCATAGGACGTTGGTAAAGGAAATCACAACTTGGGTACATATGTTTTTGGTGGAAGAAGAATATAGGCTTTTCATCCTACTCTTCATGACAACATAAGCACTCGCACTTAGGGGTGACATGGGATGAAAGAAACAAAAATGAGTATTTGAAGGAAAAAGGTACCATGGAGGAGGTGTAAGCTCAAGAGAGAGTGGAGTAAGCTTTGAAATATGGTGTGATAACTTAAAAGTATTGGTTGAACAAGATATGGGAGATTTGTTGGGAAGCTAAGTGGTAAGAATTGATATTGATCAGAAGGGGAGCATAGAAGCATGACTGAAGAAGTTGGAGAATTTGCAAAAATGGGAAGATAAAGTTGATTGATGATTGAGAGAATATGGATTGGTAGAAAAAGGAAGCCCAAAAATAAGAATGGGGGGAGGTGAAGTGTTAAAGGGATCAAAGAAATTAATAGAGGAAGCACAACATGTAGGTGAACATGTTGAGATYGACGAATTAGAGATAACATAATGTGAGGTGACGTTCAAAGASATTTCTAATCAACTAAAAAAATAATGCATGATCATCGAGCCACAAAATGGTGGGGTGCTTGATGATGMATTCCCCTTATTTAAAGGAGGAGATATGGGACCAATAAACATAGTTATCTTCAAGATAATGGATTCAGTRCAAAGTAGTGATCACYCCTTATGMAATTTAAGATGACTAAGGTAATTATTAGTTTTTCTTATGGTCCTAATTTAAAAGCACCACCTTATWGTAGTTAAGGAAATTGYAGTTGTTGACAACCAAGTTTAGGGGGAAGTATAGGTGTTGGAAAAAGTGCAACTATCATTGTTAATTTTAACTCAAGTGGTGGGRCAAGTTTGGTTAGTCAACTAGGCCCACAAGGTTTTATTCTGGTGAATGACTAGACCAATGATCTAGCTAGAGTGGMAACTAATGCAACATTGTACCTTCSTAAGTTCTTGGCCAWGAAGGGTGACAACAATGGGGAATAACAATGTTCCCTATCTATTTTAATCTAGAGAGAAAAKAGGAYGACTACACTAGATGATAAACTTATAGACTTCCAAACAACACTGAAGGGAGGGGATTTATAATGGTGCATGAAATTCATACAAATTGATCMCTAGGGCATTKCTAAAACCCTATATGAGGTAAGGGTGRGATTTATAGCTAAATTCCAAAAKCCTAACTTGGAGCAACAAAGTTGCACCGAATTGAAGAATAYAAAATATATTGTTGATGAGAGTGCTTGGGAATATAATTGGTAATTCCATGACTTGATTAGTAGACYRAATTKTCTTATTCATGAGACCCAACACAAAGAATGGTCCATTCAGGGTCTCTTGCACTTAAYTATWGTGTCACTTATGMAACAAAAATGGACCACACAATGRAAAGCATTGKCTTAAGAAATGAAGATTGATTCCATGAATGGGTATAATAGGACTATTTGCATATGTGTTGTGGCTATTCCTTKATTAGCACAACTCTCAAACTAGCACAATTGAAATCCTAAKTCTTAGCWTTAACRGAGCATATCCAACARATGAACAAAACCAAGGTGGGGAGAAAGTARGTTTAATGCAKAGTATAAAAGAAAGAGGGGCATACTGCTAATRATTTTACCTCACTATGGACAGGGGTTRTGACTACTAACTCAACCCTTCCATTGACTAAGGTTTTGGAAAATTTGGCCAAAGAATAATATGAAATCCATRAAKTTTATTCACATTCCCCACAATTTTTCCTGATGATGCAAAAGCACACTTTTTCYTTGAAAATAGTKCTYTATGAMTTCTATAGGGTGAATMMACATGGTATGGAGAGMAATCACACCTTACAATCCCTTGTGAARRGGTTTGAGGGAAATKTCTTCYAGRTGGAAGAAGCAAGTAATGGCCCTACTGAAGGAGGTCGAGGAGGATATGGTGAARRATATAGGGAAGGATGTGGAGGAGGATATCAAGGWGGAAGGAATGGTGGAAAAACATGCCAAAGAAGGTGTTATAATTGAGATGAGATAACTCAYATCTCTAGGAATTATTTGCAACCAAGGAGAATTCAATGTGGCCATTGTAGGGCYATGGGACATACCTRCTAGAATAASGTGAAYCAATAATGTTGCRATATAACACTAACTTGGTCAAMTCTGAACCCAAGAATATCACCAATAYTAGGTACCYAAGGATAAATTTGATAACTAGGGGGGGCGTCTTGTACAAGTTTTGATAGAAACAACAAGAAACATTTTCACATTAGAAAAACTACCCCTACRGATCYTRGTTTTGGTGYAGCTAAATACAAATCTTACTTTAAGGAAGCTTCAAAAWTTTTGTAGGAAGTGGTTKTTGTAGTAAGAAATGGAGTAGGAAACAATGTTKCCACCAAAATCATACTAACCTTTGTRGTTGTGGAMGAKATTACAAGGAATACAACCTAGATCCATGGAAGAGGAAGATTMTTGAAAGGTAMTTCAAGACTTATTCCATTACCTTATTAAAGTTTTAGATGATAAAAAAATTAAGCAGAAAGTTGTGGTTGGCATTTGACCAATTGATTGAAGAATGGGAGGGAGAACCCATCCATACCCCTTTCCCTAAGTGGAAAKCTCAGCGGKTCATGCAAAATAAGAAATACAAAACTATCTAAGAATTCRAAATGGATGCCCATATCCATAGGTATAGGATTTGAGATGTCATGTTGTACTTGRGATATGATATGAACATCCTTCCTAAGMARTCATGGATGATAATGGGAAGTCCACACCTGGTCTAYTTTCCTATCTAGTTGTGGCTTACAAACCAGTATAGGATTYATCTCAYCAATCACCTRGAGRACATTGAGGTTAACCTTGAAATCATGAGTACAATGGTAGACTTTGAGGTCATTGAAATAGTCGATGAGAAGTACACTTACCCTACACTCTTAGGGTTTGATTGGGCCAATGACAATGAAGAGATCACCAAATTGTATAAGGGGRGAATTTCCTTTGAGCATGTGAGATGAGAGTAATACAACCTATCAATCTTTTCAAAGGATATCAATACATAGAACTAGTGGATGATGTTATGGATGGTATGATGATTGATCAATTATACATCTTGASATACAMAATGCATGATGATTATGTTAATCCCATGGATGATGGAGTAGTGGGATAATGAAACATGTGTTCCTATGACTCAKATATCCAAGATGCATTTCAATATTGGCAAGARTGAAATCATGAKATTTTATCTCATCATTGYTCTTTGGTCAATTCAGTAGACTAGATTRGTACAAAATTATGGGACCCTCTCATCTTCAATGGCACTAGAGATGTAGAGGAAWTTATGTAAGACATAAGTTTMATGATTCTATAAGAATAAATGGTTYCAGMATTGGTTKCAACATAAAGGTCCACTCCACCCAAATGGTGGGATACACATAAGGACATATTGAAAACATGGGAARATGTCCATCYTGCATTGTGGCATTAGTTCAATCAACCACCTAAGTACTAGGTTATTATTCCAAAAGCARTATAAGACCCAATTTCCTTCATTGAAGTGAATGARAGRTGATAGATCTAGCCTTGCTTATAGATGGTTTTGCGAAGAAGTAGACCARAGAAGGATGMMCAAAATARTACTAGGTTCACAAATTCATTTACACTTTGGAGCCCATCCCCAAGACATGGTACCTACATGAATAAATTTGAAAACATATGCACATTGAKTTGGAACTGCTCAAGTAAGGACYTTKTTTKACCTTCTCATATATAGGTAAGACTCTAAGAGTCACGCCTRCTCTTAAATATATAAAATCATTAATGTTTAATTGAAAGTTGGACATTCCAAGGGGATATGTTTGTAAAGTGCATCAACAAAGACTAAAACCACAAGACCCAATCAAAGTTTGAATTATGGCATATGGGCCTTCCATTATTGTGCTAAGGTAGATTTGGAACCAAAGGAGGAAGATGATCCAGAGAAGTTGTGGCATCTGACACTCAATGAATTCGAAGGAGAAATGTCCATAAAAGAAGCAATAGAAGATCTTATTAGAAATATACATAAGGAGCCGTTGAACATCAAATAACTATATATAGGCAAGGAGGAAAATCCTCGGATAGATTCCATTCGATATTACTAGGATGATGAGATTGCATCCAAGGCTCCATCCTACTCAGAGAATATGTGGACGTATTCCACCAGAGCTTCATAGAGATGAAGGGAAACAAGGGAGAGCATAGTGTGGTGTGGATTGAATTGAAACCACATGCCAAGCCAATCAAAAGAATCCCATACTGACTAAATCCTAAAATAAAGGCAAAAATAAAAGAGGAAATCAATAAAATGCTTGTGGTTGAGTTAATAATTGTGGAGGAGGAGGAAGGACTAGATTAGTTTGATAGTGATCCACTATAAGAAGGAAATACATAAGAGTATCAGAGTTGGCATGGATTTCCAAATGTTGAACACAACTTATATTCATGACCCTTTTCCCACTCCCTTTAATGATGAAGTACTTGAACATCTAGTTGGAAAGGAAATCTATTTGTTCATCAACAGATTTTGAAGGTACCATCAAGTCCAATCGAAGAAGAAGATAAAAGTACGATGCCCTTCACAATAGAAAGTGGTTCATATGATTATAAATTCATGCCTATTGGCCTAAAGAACACCCTAACTATATTTTTCAAAGTTGTGGCGACATCGAGTCTATGACTACATCCATAAGTTTCTAGAAATATATATGGATGATTGGATTTTTTATAGCCTATTGAAAGATCATGTAGAGATGTTGTGTTGTATGTTTGAGAGACACAGTCAACTACAATTATACTTGAACTTGAAGAAATGTGTCTTATGCGTGCCTTTGGGCACATTGTTGATTCATGTTGTCTACAAGGATGGTGTTCTATTGGATCTAGCTAAGATTGTAGCCATTGTCAACTTAGAGGCCATGAATAATGTCCATATAGTGTGGTTAACCCTCAAACACACTAGATACTACATGAAGTTTATGATAATAAAGAGGTGTGTTGCAATAACCTCTCTAATGGAACTATTATTGAAGAAATCGTAGGAGTTTTCTTGGAATGAAAAATGTCAAGCCTCTTTGGACATGCTCAAGGAAAAACGAGTAAGTGCCCCAATCATTGCTTTTCCGAATTAGGTTCTAGAATTTCATGTACATTCAAATGAATTAGAAATTTTTCTAGGAGTGATATTGATATAACATTGGCATATTTATTACGGGAAGACAAAAGGTAGAGTATTTGTTTGTCATTGATGGCAAGCTCAGCCCGATGATGACGAACAAGAGAAAGTGGCAAGACCAGCAACACAACGATGATCGCATGGCAAGATCAGAAGCGTAAACTCCAGGAGTCAAGGAAGCAACTCACAGCAAAAAATTGTGAAATGCGAAACCATGACTTAATCTCCATTTCGGAGTTTAGGATACCGGGAGTTGGAGGTGTCAAGGACACTCACGACAAGAATGATGAAATCGTGAAATGTGAAACCATGACTTCATCTCCATTTCGGAGTTTCGGATACCGGGAGTTGGAGGTGTAAAGGACACTCACGACAAGAATGATGAAATCGCGAAATGTCGAAAGGGACTATTGTGAGTCTCGAAAACCCGAAAGGCAAAACTCCAAAATCCCGTCAACCGTCCATCTCAGTGGGTTATGTGAACCGTCTAATCACTTTGGAGATTTTGTGATCATGAATTTTATAATGTTGGAGTCATGATGACTCGAAGGGAAAAATGCTAAAATCCAGTCAGTCGTTCGATTAAGAAAAGAAGGGATCAGATTATGAAGTTTTGTGGACCGTTGATCTGGCTCCATTTCGGGGATTGTGACTTGGAGTGTTGAGACACTTCTTCATAGGAATGCCGAAATGTCGAAATGCCGAAATGCGAAAAACACCTTTTGGTGTAGGTTGTGGTTACCGTTAATGGTCATGTGAGAGGGAGGAGCTAGCACCAAGCTAAGCTCCTTTTCGGCGATCGTAACATGAAGAGTCGAGACTCTTCACCACAGGAATGTTGAAATGTTGAAATGTCGAAATGCGAAATGGAGAAATCAACGTGAGACCCTGTGCTTGTAATCCAACGAAGTTGGATACTTGGAAATCTGATTGAAGGGCTACTATTGCTCTTCATGATTAATTATTCAGTTACGATTCTGTTAGCAGAATTGAATCATGGTTCTTGGACGGTTGGCATTTCAGTTGCTAAAGCGTTGTTCTAGGGATTTGAGGGGTAACTGAAGGGGTTGCAGAATATAAAAAGAAACACGCAATGACTATGCGTGGTTGGTTGTTCTGAATGAAAAAAATGAGTTGAACAGTAAGAAAGGGAAAATTACAGTATGCACAGTGTGAGATAAAACTCAAAGATGAGTAACAGATGAAGAATAGATAGAAGCAAGAGAAGAATTACAGAACAGCTTGAAGCAGAGTAGAATTGCAGAACAGACAGAGGAAGAGAAGAATTGTAGAACAGTTAGAAGTAGACCAGATTTACAGAACAGAGAAGAAGTGGTAAGAATCGATTTATCTGTGTTGTTGGTTATTCAATCATTTATTTATAATAAAGGAGGTAGGGTGGTGCTAGGGAGGATTGTGGTCCTTTGATATTCGAGTTGGTGCTTGAATATTGGGAGTTGTAGCTTCCATCTAGTTGTGTCTAGAAAATAGGGTGGCAGGGTGGTGCTTGGGAAAACACAGAGTTTTCTATATGCAAGTTGGTGCTTGTATAAGTGGAAGTAGGTGCTTCCATCCAGTTGGTGTTGGAACACTCAGGGAGTTGGCGCTTCCTTCTAGTGGGTTCTAGAGAAACCAGAGAGTTGGTGCTCTCAAAAAATTTGGTGCTTGTATAAGTGGAAGTAGGCGCTTCCATCTAGTCGGTGCTGGAACACTCAGGGAGTTGGTGCTTCTCTCTAGTCGGTGCTAGAGAAATCAGAGAGTTGGTGCTCTCAACAAGTTGGAGCTTGTAAAATAGAGGTAGTAGCCTCACTTTGATTTGGTGCTCAAACATAGATGATGTACAGAACTTAAAAGACTGCCTATCATTTCGAAGAAGAAGAGGTTTTGTCCCTTTATGGGTTTCCTCGTGAAAAATCTGTCTCTGTGTATATCTTATGTGTGATTGATGCTCATTATTTATGTTATTCATATTATGTATAATATTGATGGTCACTTGATGAAAGATTAAAAATGGCTTAA
>ML809111.1:16694-68847 GCA_009831015.1 Picea engelmannii | reverse complement strand
TATTGAAAGATCATGTAGAGATGTTGTGTTGTATGTTTGAGAGACACAGTCAACTACAATTATACTTGAACTTGAAGAAATGTGTCTTATGCGTGCCTTTGGGCACATTGTTGATTCATGTTGTCTACAAGGATGGTGTTCTAGTGGATCTAGCTAAGATTGTAGCCATTGTCAACTTAGAGGCCATGAATAATGTCCATACAGTGTGGTTAACCCTCAAACACACTAGATACTACATAAAGTTTATGATTATAAAGAGGTGTGTTGCAATAACCTCTCTAATGGAACTATTATTGAAGAAATCATAGGAGTTTTCTTGGAATGAAAAATGTCAAGCCTCTTTGGACATGCTCAAGGAAAAACGGGTAAGTGCCCCAATCATTGCTTTTCCAAATTAGGTTCTAGAATTTCATGTACATTCAAATGAATTAGAAACTTTTCTAGGAGTGATATTGATATAACCTCGAGAAGGGAAAATGGACCACCCTATCTACTTGAATAGTAGAAAGTTGTCTAAATCAAAATGCAACTACAAAAATACTAAGAGAGAAGGGTTGGCCATGTTCTACTTCCTACAAAAGTTCAAACATTATATGCTTGGTGGACATTTTCATTTTTTCACCAATCATTCAGTGTTGAAATACTTGGTAAATAAACAAATTTTGGAGGGTCAAATCTATAAGTGGCTTATGTTCTAGAATTTTGATTTCAAAGTGATTGTGAAACTAGGGAAGAACAATGTTGGACTAGATCACTTGTCACAAATCAAGATGGGGGTGTTCAAAGGGTCGTTAGATGATCATCTACTAGACGTAGACTTTTTCAAGCTAGAAGTAATGCTAGATTACTTAGAGGATATTTCCATCATCCTAACAATGGGACTTGTGCCTCTGGAATATACAATACTACAAATGAAGCAATTGGTTGACATAGAGTTGTAGGCTATAAGTTGATTATCAAATAGTTATACAAATTGGGCATCAATTTTATAACTAAGTGTTATGTCATGGATCATGAATGAACATGAATATTGTGGGATTGTCATAGTGGGGTTGCAGCACTGTGGGGGGAATGTGATAGCCAATAAGGTATTATAGGAAACATATGTGAAAGGATGAAATGGCCTTCTAAACAAGATAAGTTAACTCTACACACTATAGTTAAGTTTCAACCATTTGAGAAATGGGTAGTTGATTTCATTGGGACTATCAACCCTCACGACGAACACTCTAGTGCTCACTACAATATTACTACGATATATTACCTCACTCGGTGGGCATAGGCAACACCAATGCAGGATTGCACCACTCATATGGTTACAAGGTTTATATTTGAAAATACCATCTCTAGGTTTGGATATCCTAGAAGCCTCACAATATGTCAAGGATGATACTTCATGAGCTACACCATCAAGATATTAACTTGGGAATTCATGATCCAACATCACACCAGTAGCCCATATCACCCAAAAGAAAATGGGATGATTGAAGCATTCGATAAGATTATGGAATATGACTTAACTAAAGTTTGTGCTATCAAATTTGACAACTAGGATGAAAGAATAATAGTTGTGCTCTAGGCATATAGGACAATGCCAAATAAATTAACCAAGCACACACCCTTCAGTTTGGTTTATGGTAAGGAATCATTGGCAATTGTGGAAATTTGTAATACCCAACTTGTTCATTGCCCAAGTCAACAAAATGTATAAGGAAGATTCCATTCCAAGCCACATTACAAAACTCGTAGGATTGGAAAGGGACCGATTCCCAACACAACAAACATTAAACAATTAAGAAGTCGCAAAAAAGTGCATGACATGATTATCATATTAAAAACAAGGCTTTTGACAAGGGAAACTTGGTATTGATCTATAACAACATATATCTGAAGTATCCTGGGAAATTGAAGATGCATTGGCTAGACATTTCCTAGTCACAAGAATTCATGAATCAAAAGTTGTTCGACTGGCCTAGTTAGATGGTACACTTTGAGAGGGGTGGGTGAATGTTGCTCGCTTGAAACTCTTCACCCCTCCATCAATTTAAGTCCCATTTCTCCTATTAGAGGAGCATTGTACATTACTTTATCTCTATTTTAAGTTTAGTCACATGAGCCAATTAGTTTAGTTGTGTTAGGCTGAATAAGATTTAACCAAGTGATTCAGAGAGTCTTCAAACAATATAGTCAATAATTTTAAACTTAGTTTTCTTGTTTTCTTTTTACTTTTCCAAGTCCAGTAACACCTTTGTGGTTGTGGGGGGAGACTTTCTATAAAGCTATTAAAAATCGGTAAAGATTGTGAAGTGGAGTAAGCAGAGGTTGATTTGCAATGTTGTGTTAACTGGCCTAGAGTCAAGGTCATCATTTCCACTAGTATGTTACACCAATGCCTAGTGAGTGAAATTGCATGCAAGAGTTGAAGTCATAAATGTGAAGTGATAGGGGTTAAATGGGTAAGTTGCAGGCTTGATTTGAAAGATATACATGACATCCTGAAATCATTTTGTCAAATTATGGTGAAAATCCAATAGTAAATGCACTTTGATATGGTCACATGGCTAATAAATGGTGATTGAATACTCTTATTCAATGCATTCAATCTATATCAGCATAACTTTTCCAACTTTTCAATTATTCTACAATTCAAGGATTGATTAGCAGCTATGTGTTTGAGTTACATAAAGAGGACACTACTAACTATGTGCAAGTCTAGAGACCAACAAGAGTAGATCCAATAGATAAATCAAGGCTTACTGATCATATATACCAAGAGAGAATCAAGAGTACAAAGTATGGGTAGCTTAGTATTTGCACTATGCTATATCGGAAGGAGGATGTACAAGAGGATCAAATCAACATAAGAGTCCAATATTAGTGTAGAGACTTCAAGGGAAATCTGGAGTATACTGTGATAGTAGAGAATGACTTTATTGATAAGGAGATTTTTTCTAGAACTCCAACAAACATACAACATGGATGAGGAACAAATCTAGCACATAGGCGAAAAGGATGAGAGTTGTTAACGAGGTTCAAGAATTGCAAGTCTCTTTCCCCCTAAACCTATTGAGTATTCCAGTCTTCATCTCTACATAACCAGTGCAAAGGTGCATAAATTTTATGATGAGTAGGATTCACCAAGGAAAATTATAGCTCGACTAGCCTTACCCTTTTTCTCTTGAGCATGTTTGGGATCTCATGGGCCTTCCATGGATGAATCGTTGGTCCACACGACCTTCCAACCACATAAAAGAGACAAGAAATACAAGGAATAAGATTTATACACTAGACACAGGATACATGGAGGCCATAAGGGGGTGGATATTGCTTCCATCAAATCCATACCCGTTTGAATGGTAGCTCAGATACTTGCAAGTTGGCTTATGAGAAAGCAAAATAAGGACAAATGTAACCTTGACATCATGTTAGCTACAAAGGATTTTGTAGAAGGTAAGCACCTAAATTAGTGCCAATTCTTCCTCAATGACTTCATCGAACCCATTAATGCGGACTATTAGAAACACCAACTCTGAACTATGGATACTTTTTACTTACCTTCGTTGTGTTTAATTGGGAAATGTCAAAGGGTTGAGAGTTACTTAAACCAGTTGAAAGAGGCTTTATTTCAACAACCTACAAGCCATGGAGAACATATAAGGATGTTGACAATGTGGAATTTGATGATAGAGAAATCACGACATGGTATAACAACATGGTGGAAGCCACTCAATATTATTTCTAGCTCCTCATAACGATTATTAATCATTATCAAAAGTGGTTTAAATTTGAAGCCGCAATGGATAACAACAATGTGAGGTCCATCATGGAAGGTGGGGACCACATAGAAGTGAACCCCTACCTTTTATTCTTATGGAAACAATTTCAAGGAAGAAGTGGAAAGTTGGCCTAACATCACCACAATCACATTGGAACAAGGGATTTTCTTCATTTTTTCCAAAAAGAAGTTGCAAGACACATATGAGGAACTTGATATAGTTCCAATTTTATACCATGAGCCACTATCCTTCCTGTACCCACTCAACCAAAGAAAAGAAAAGATGTAAATCTGAGACAACCACTAAGTCCAGACATGGGGAAGGGGGCAACTTTTGGAGTTGCAAGTATAGTCAAGCCACTCTTATGAAAGCCCAAGATAGTAATGATGGTTAAGAAATCATGGACTAGTAAGGAGGTACAACAAGGGGTTACAGAACTAGTGGAATTGATGACACAAACTCCATTGAAGAAGCTTAATACCCACCTTCCCCAAGAAATGACCTACTAACCAATTTTAGAGGCATAGGAGATGGCTTCACCAATAAAAGACCTATGTGTGGGCAGTTCCAATTGTCATGGGTAGTGTAAACACAACTACATCAACTTAGGCTAGTCGCACTTGAATGATACACTACACTACAAAAACTACACAATTTTGTTAAGGATGAATGGTCCATTGTCCAACAAAACCATCCCAAATAACTAAACCATGACAAGACGTAAGCATACCTAGTTGGAATGATAATTCTCGAAGGAAATTGATGAAGAAATTGAAGGCCTCTCTTCAACTCAAATAACAAGTTTAGAAGCAAAACTTGAAATTAAGCCCTTCATTAGGAAAAGCATGCTAGAGTTGACTTGAGAGTGAGTCAACAAGTGTGGTCAGGGCTTGTTGGCCCTTGATTTTGATGGAGAAAATCAAACACAAACTCAACACAGAGAGAAATTCAAGTCAAGCCACCTAGAATGGAGATAGTGAACAACAATAAAGCATATTAGAGATAACAAGAGATAGAAACTAGGATATCGGGTATGACTTCAAGTGAGTGAAGAGTAGAGTGGTGGAATATTGGAGACGCTTGGCCAAATATGGAGAAGATATCAATTGGTTCATGAATGAAGAACCGAGAGTAAGCTATGACGAGAGTAAATATTTGAATCTGATACGCCACACCCTTCTTTTTAATATTAATGTGACACTTTCAGATGATATGCTTGGTGTATCTTACAAATCGACACTTGCATTATAGATAGAGCGGATGGGAGCCGCAGTGGCTCCCATCGTGTCGTATGGGTTCCGTCTACTAGTTGTGAGCAAATAAAGAATCAAACAACACAATGAAGCAGTCCTCGTCGGGTGAAGTGTTTATGAACATGTGTTTAGATGGGACATTGCCACACAACACCTTTCACGTGACATTACAAATGTGGGAACCACTTGCTATCATAAAAAGATTGAATCGTTTATTGAGATAGATAAGAGGGTGACATGGATCTAATCACACATTCATATAGGGACATGGATAGTGACATGGATAAGGGGTGACATGGATGCTAATCCCACACAACGAGATCAGATTCAACGGTGACATGGATCTAATCTAATGTCACCGTCACTTAATAAGATTAATAAAATAATACGATTTCGTCTTTTAAGATTTCTCTTTGAACTTGGTGGCAGATAGAAGAAACTCTTTCCTTAATGTATGAAGATATGATTAATGTCAATATAAGTGAGTTACAAAGAGTGAAGTGTAGCAAATGGCTTGATTTCATAATACACTTGTGTTGAAAGGTGTTTTTTACAACTTAATATGAGGGAGATCTATAATTTATTCCATGTTTTATATGGAGTTGACACATGGTGTTTAAGGAAAAATTAATAATAAAAACATTTTTCAATGTCTACCATAAATAAAATATGTCAATGTCCACCTTAAGAAAAATAATTTTATATAACAAAAAAATATTTCAATGTTCACCATAAATAAAATATTCCAGTGACTACCTTAATTAAAATATTTCAATATCAACTTTGTGTGTGTGTGTTAATAACTTGTGTGGATCCATCTTAACTCTAGATATATCACACATCGAGAGGGATCAAGTCCCTTCAGGTAAAAAAAATTATATTGAAAAAACTTGAGGAAAGGTTTTCACCTTGAGGGATTTGATTCCTCTTAGCACACGTGTTGGTGTGTAGTGGGAAGACTCAGGGTTCAAGATGAATTCACCAAAAAAGCCCTCATATACCAACCCTTTCAGCATCACCCGCAAGCAGGTGAAGTCTCACCCGAGGTATCTATGGGAACTGTAGGAACCATGTTTCTACAGTGATAAAGGGATGGGAGGTAGTCCTCATAACCATTATACTTAGCATTAGTTCATTACACCTTATATCATGTGCGCATAAACATAGGATCATGTAACATATTCAGAATAACAAACATATATCATATGTGTGCAATAAATAGAACAACAAAAACATCATAAGACATAGACACCATATTTAACATGGTTCACCCAAGATGGGCTATAACCACAATGATCGACTTCTTATTATATTGTTTAGAATCATCCATTACAAAATATGCACACTACGCTCATACATCATGCCCTTGTTTTTCTCCTATCCCTCTATCTATCTATGTCGCTCTTCATTCTTTCATCCTCACATACCTTGCATACTGACATTCATTCATACATACTAATTTACTATCTCTTTTTTTCTATCTCTCTATGCCAAAACCCTAAGTACATATTCATACAATTACAATAGAGCTTAGCCCTTATCAATGGACCCAAAATTCCTAACGACTTCCAACAGTCTTTATCCTTTTGTGTGTGTTGGTCCTGAAAGTGCACCAATTGTCTTTCCTTCTTTTGCGCGTGCTGCCTAGTTCTCAAAACTGATCTCAAAATCTTGTCCCAGCACTCACTTGTGGCTTGTCCCAAGCCACTTAGGCTTTTTGTTATTCTCTCTTCCGTGTCGCAACGAACTTCTCAAAAGTTTCATTTGTGGTTGCGACCTTCTCCCTTGCTTGTACTTCTTGTGTTAAAATCCCCTCTGTTATCTGCGCGATAATGGGGGTCTTCAATTTCTCTGCACTATCTTGCACTACTTGCTTCACTATGCCTTGTGCAACTACAAGTTCCTTTCTCACCTAAAAGGATTCCTCTTGTTGTGGCTCAAGCTTTTGCATGAGGTTCTACTATTCATCTCTTATTTGGTTTATCTCTTGGTGCAACTGCCTATTCTTGACTATTGCAACCATTCTCTCTGTTGGTGGCAGAGTGCTCATTGTATCTTTGATGTTTTCTACCTTCTCCTGTGCAGTCTATAACCTCTATTCTAATGCTTGTAGTTTTGTTTTCTCCAACAATTGAGTCCACACTTGTGTACTCACTTCATACAACTTCGCACCTTCTCCTATGCAGTCTATAACCTCTATTCTAATGTTTGTAGCTCTACGTTCTCCAATAATTGAGTCCACACTTGTGTACTCACTTCATACAACTTTTTTCATTCCTCATCTAAGCTCATAATGCTCTCCACAGTCATCATGGTTGTCTTTTTCGATTTCTCCCTTTCCTCTGGTGGGGTACTTGGCATTGTGCGAGTTTCCAAATCTACTATATTTGCATGAAATACCTGAATGTATTCACTTATCTTTATTAATTTCTCTTTCAAGGGAGTATATACTTCCATTGGTACATCTGGGAAGTTGTTGTATACCTCCTACACTACCTGTTGCAACCTTGCTATTTTATGCACGACCTTGTCCCGCTCCAGCATGAGTATACTATACTCTACATGTAGTGCATTATTGTCTACATTTACTTTGGCCAACTCCATATAAGTCGACTCTGCATGCAATCGGATCTCTTGTGTAACACTTGTCTATAAGTTATGTATCACATTCACAGGTAACTGTGACAACACCAAGTCAATATGGATTAATTCTTGCGTGCGCTCCTGCATTTTTGTCGTGGGGAACTCTATGGCTCCTGCCAATATCTTAATGACCTAGTGCTCTGCTAATGTTGATGGTGGTTGTGATGTTGTCAGTCGTGACTTTATTGTCTTTGTTGTGCTCTATGTTTGTTCTTCTTTCTTTGTTCGAGCTAGCATTATCCTAGTTGATTCCAAAATCTGTCACAGTGTAGCTATCTACACTAGCATATCCATGTGCATTTCCTCCCATTTTTGCGCATCTCGTAGAAATAATTCTTCAGTTACTTCTTTGACTTGATCCCCAATCTTCTCCAACTCATCCTCAGTCAATGCCTAGATAGTTGCTTCCTTCGAGGCTTTCCTCTTCTTGTGTTTCTGTGTTGAGTGCTCCTTGGGATGTTCTTTTCTCTTCTCTCCAATGTGTGGTGTTGTTTCTCGAGTGTCACCTACACCATTCCCTTTTTCTTCATGTTCATGTTCTTCTTCTTGATCCTTCTCTAGTTTTTGTGTCTTCTTCTACGTTGTTTCTATCATTGGGTTTTTCTACTCTGCTTCCTAGTCATTGACAGTCTCGCTGACATTATGTTCTATAAGTCCCTAGCTAGTCGACAACCATTGTTGATCTAGATCCCTCTTTGCTTTATCATACATGTGGTGTGTCCCTTCTTTGAATAACATTATTTCTTTGTATGCTTCCATTGTTTGAGGTACAATGCACAGTGTGTCCTCAATGCATTGTTAGATTGTTTCTTGATAGATGTAGAAGGTGATATTTTTATCCATTTTCTTGTTCTTGTGTGCGTTATGCCACAACAAAACATATCTTGCTACTAGGAATGATTGTTGCATACCTTCCACAAACTGGGTATCTTCCAGCTCCCTCCAAGCAAATAATGAAATTAAAATCAATAACCAAGCACGATGAAACTTCGTTCCTTTCTCTTGTGCTTCCCTACATTCAATTAAGAACTGGTTCACCAAAGTGTTTCCCAATTCATCTGCACCACTATTTTGCACTTCTCTCTTGCTATTATTACTCCTGCTGGCACCTGATCTCTACGACATTTCCTTAGTAACTTGCAAGCCAACACTTGTGTCACAAACCTGACAAAATCATCATTGATGCTTGATACATCCAATCCACGTGCTCCTCTGTGCATGTTGTATTTTTCCTTCATCCTTTCTACTAACGTTTTCTCATGAGTCTTATTCGTGAATAGATGTAATGGGTCTTCCCTTGTTGATGAGAATCATGTAATTCACACAATAAGTTGAGTGTCAATTGACACTAGTCTGTCCAACCATAGGAAACCTCTGTGGTTGCAACTCAATAATAACTTGACACAGATGTTGATTTTAGCGCTTCTGCCAAAATGTGGGATCTCCAATAGGTTCAATATGCTTGTTCGTTGCAGTCACGTTGCCCACTCCTGCGGCTCGACTGTGAGTATGAGTGAGTCTGGTCTGAGTGATGTGCACATATAATTTTGTGGCGCTAACTCTAGAAACTTATTTAGGTCTGCAAGGTCATGATTTGAAAACTTCAAGCTTCCTACTGCTCCCAACATATCTACCGCAACAGTAACCCCGGGTGGAATCACCAGTGTAACAAGGTTGTACTTTTGCACCTTGGGAAGTCTAGCTTGCTTTGTTATTGGCTTCCTGGGTGGCACATAAGACCTCGAAGATTTCACTGGATTTGATGCCTCTGCTCTCGAGATTTCTTCATGCACTGGTATTGATGCTTGCTTAGTGCGCAGTTTCTTAGTTTGTGATGTGAATGCTCCTGCCTTTAGTGGTGCCATGAACTTATGTAACTCGGCTATGTCTGCAACTCACTTAGCTCTTTTCCGACTCTCTGATCTCTTCGAATTTCCATGCAACAATAACACTTTCTCATCACCCCTCGTCTTCTTTTATAAGTTGTTTACCATTTGTTATCTTTCTGTTCGCGCCCAAATTCTGAGTCCCATCATATTTTATTCTCATTCAATTGTCATCTGGACCCTGCATTAATTTCATATTTTTTGGTGATTCATGGTCGATATTTTCCAACCTATCAAAATCTTGTCGTTGTTTTTCATTTATGACTACATGTTCCTAGTTCTTCAATTCTCCTTCCTTTCCATGGCATTTTCATGTTCATCTCTTTTTCTGCTAATTTGACTCTTTGAAAATAATTGATTCATAACTGTTTAATGTGGCTTACCTCAAGCTCTTTTATTGATTTTTCTTTTATGTTTATTTTTCTGATACTATAATATAGACACTATGGTACACATACTACGCAGTCAGGCTAGTGCACGAAAGGATGGTTTTCCCTATATAGTTTCAGTCGACTGTTGTTCACCAGTTGTTCCATGATTTCCCCATTCAATTTCTCTAACTAAACAACACCTGCTTATGTCACAAATATTATCACATATGAACCCAACCAATGCATCTGGAACTTTCTAGGGTGCTACAAAAATTTGTTCTCATAGAGTAAAACTAGGTCTCCCATCTGGAACTTCTTTTGTTTAATATGTTTGTCATGCCATGCCTTTTCGTGTGCTTTCTGAACTTGTTGATGAAATCCTATGATGAAGCGGTCTTCCTCTAGTCCCACTAACTCTAACAGTCCTTTTTCTATTGCGTCAAAATCTGTGAGCTCTATCAGTGCGACAATGTGTAGAATCAACAGAATGAACTCCATGAGCATAACTGCTACCTAGTCGTATACTAATCGGAATGGTGTTTGACCTATCAACTTCTTTCATGTAGTCCAATATGCCCATAGTACTGCACGAATCCTCAAGTCATAGTCATCTCGATTTACATTACACATCTTCGTCAGCACATGCTCTAGAATCTTGTTAAAAGCTTCCACTATTCCATTTTCTTAAGGATGATAAGGTGTGCTCTTCTGGTGATAAATATGAAATTATTCTGTTAAAACAACAATTGTTTTATTCAAAAAATGGGTCCCATGATCACTCATAAGGATTCTTAGACATCTAAATCTCATAACAACATTCTCAAATAAAAACCATGTAGCAGTCTCTAAGCTGCAATATCTTATAGGTTCTACTTTAGCCCATTAGGGCAAGTAATCTTTCCCAGTGATTATATATCTTGCTCCTGACTTTTCTGTTGGTCAGTTGATTGGTACAATGAAATCAACTACTTATTTTTCAAAAGCTTGCAACGTAAATTGTGGTATTAAAGGCATATCGTCTCTTTTGGATGGCTTCCCAACTCGCTGGCAGTCATTACAGGTCTGAAAGAATGCCTTATCATCCTTATGAAGGGTGGGCTATCAAAGCCCTACACACAAAATTTTCTGAGACGTCACTTTCCCTTCATAGTGGCCTCTCGTAATTCCTTCATGTGCCTCTGATAGTATCGTAGGCCTCTCGTGCTCCAATACACATCGTCAAAGAATACCATCTGCGCCTAACTTATACAAATTCCCCGCTATGAAATGATAATTTGTTGCCTTTAATACTAACTAGTTCTTCTGCTCAATTGTAAAGTTGGGTGGCGATACTCCTTAGCTCAAGAACTAGACAATATCTGCAAAGTAACCATTGACCATCTATACTGCGAACAAGTGCACATCTGGTATATTTTCATCCAAAGTTCTGGCATCTTCCCTTGTTAATATGCGCGAAAAATGGTCGGGCCCTAAGTTTAATTTTCCTAGTTTCACAGTCACTTCAAAATCATACTCCTGAAATAATAACAACCATCTACATATCTTCCCCTCCATCACTAGTTTATTTACTAAGTATGTCAGCGTAGAATGATCTGTGTACATATTGAAATGTGATCCTAGCAGATAATTCCTAAACTTATGTAGTGCATACACCATTGACAGTGCTTCACACTCTGTAGTAGTGTAATTATGTTCAGTAGTTAAAAATTTTCTAGTGGAAAATGCAATGGGATGATCTAAACCTCCTTCCCTTGGCTGAGCTAGAATTGTGACTAACACTATAGATGATGCATCTATGTGTACATGGAATTCCTTCTTCCAATATGGAAGTACTAAAATTGGTGCAATAACCAGTTTCTACATCAAGGTATCCAAACTTTGCTGACATTCCTCGTTCCATTGAAAATTTACCTCCTTCTTCAGTAAATTTTCTAGCAAGGTTGTGATCTGCATGTATCCCCTAATAAACTTCCTGTAGTACCCCGTATAACCCAATGTTGCTTGTGGTTGTCGCACTGAAGTAGGTGGAACAAAAATCTTCGTAGGATCAACCAAAATTCCTTGTTTACATACTACATGACCCAATATGATACCAAACGGTGTGGAAAAAATACACTTGAACTTCAAGTTCAAGGAAATATGGAATTGTCTACATCTGTCCAACATCAAGAGCAGAGTTTTGATATGGTCCTTCAACAAACTAAACAATGTCCAATCATCCAAATATACTTCGAGGAATTTATAAATAAATTATTTAAAAGTTGCAACAACAACTTGGGAAAATACTATTGGCGCATTTTCAACCCAAAAGGCATGATTGTATACTAATAACATCTCCATTCTGTGGCAAATGTTGTCTTATGCCTATCTTCCTTCTCAATCTTAATCTAGTGATACCGAGAGAATCCATTAGTAAATGAGTAAGCTTCTTCTCCTCCTACATTCTCCAAAACTTCATCTATAAATAGAGTAGGAAACATGTCATGTAAGAAAGCATCATTCAATTTATACAAATCCATGGAAATTTTGATTCCACATGTTTTCTTGTCCTGAATCACCATCGGACTAATCCATTCTGACTCTTCGACAAGTTCAATAATCTCAACTTCTAGCATTCTATCTATTTATGATTTCACTTTCTGCTTATATATTGGGTTCAATCGGTATGGTCTCTACTTCAATGGCTTAGCATTAAGCTTCAAAGGGATCCTCATCTCCTCAATCTCCCCAACAATCCCTTTCATTTCTGAAAATGTAGTTGGAAAAAGGTCATGGTATTTGCACAGTAAATCAACAATCTTCTCGACAGTTTCTTCATTCTAGTAATATCCAATGTTTGTGAACTTGGGATTATCCTTTGTACCAATATTCACCTTGCACATTTTCAACGACTTTTAATGCTCATCATATTCAAGCTCGAGACCCTCTACTGCGCACTCACCTTCAGTTTCAAGTATTTTCAAATTTCTTGGGTCTTCATCCTCTTGGTCTTCTCCATCAACGTTATAGAATTCCAAAACCTCTTGAACAGTCATAAAATATATGGGTGCAATACACAAGGGTGTTGGTATCGTCGATTCTTCTGATGTAAAGATCTTGTTCTTGATCATTTGTAGGGTTGTGTCTACTGAAGGGGCATCTTCCCAATCCTCCCAATATGTTGCTCCTCTATGTTCTTCTAGTTCTAAATATCAGTTCTTTGAGATCATTTACAAAGTGTGTACAAACAAGTGCATCCATACCTGCTTAGGTACTAAGCTCCATGTCGCAGTGCACTGTGTAAGATGATCTGTAGGAAAACTCAACCCGATATACTTCTGCATAGTAGATTCAATTTATGTTTTGAACCTAACCTGTAACAACCTTATACATTTCTTCCATGATCCAAGTGAATATCTCTAGCCACCCACCTTTTCCAATTGGCTCAAAACAGTTTTCTAGCAATTTTGGTAATTTACTATTTTTAGCAGGTTTTAGCTTCTGGGGCCATTTCGAGGCCCTAAACGATGTTTTTTTGGGAAAACAGGTTTGCAATATGGAATTTCCTTTGATATTTCACCTAAAATGAATCTCCTCGACGATACCTTTCCAATGGGCTATCATACGCCTAAAATAAAGATCATATGCAAAAGTTAAAACCCCGGGAAGTTGATGTACTAAGTTACCCAAACGGGGCCCACATGACTTTTGGTGCTTCATATCCTAGGGTTAGGTTTTTGGATGTCTAGGGTTTTTGGCATTCCTGCTTATTGTAAAAAGGCCTTCAGATCCTCATTGTAATCATCTTCTTGCGAATGAGCGCAACCATCACATGTCTTCTCAGAGATAAGCCGCCACCATTCCAACAAGCTTGTTTCCACTGCATTTTACAGTTTTCATCTTATTTCGTTATTGAATAGAAAACCAGTTTTAATGTATCTCTGTTATTTTGTGTTAAGCACCTGTTAATAATCTGTATTCATTTCGTTCTACTCATAAAATATGGATCATTTGTATCAGAGCATGCTGCTCTTTATATTTTTTCAATGCATGTCCCCGACAAGGTCCGAATATAACAAGTTGGGTCTCGAGGTTATCTCTCTTGAGGACAATCGCTCTCACACACCCAAGAAACCCTCAATGGCAGAAGAAAATAAAAATAATGGAGCAGACGATCATATCAATTTGTTGCTTGAGAAAGCTCTCTCATGTGACAGAGGGACCAAATGATGGAGAATTTTTCCCACATCCTTCAACGCCTACCGATAGCAACAGTCGCATCTCCATCAAACGACCACTTTGGAGGCACCTCACCTTTCAAGTTACAAGTTAATTTTTATATTCCTGTATTTGAAGGACAGATAGATGTAGAAGCCCTAGAAAAATGGTTAAATCTGCTAGAAGGTTATTTCTCTGTTCACAATTTTTCTGATAGAGAAAAGATCACCTTCGCACTCCTTAAAGCTCTCCCTCATGTCAAGCATTGGTGGGAAACTTACTGGGAGAAAATTTCCACAAAGGAGTCTGGAATATATGGGGTTGAGCCCACTTGGGATTTTTTTGTGGATGCAGTAAAGGAACAATATTACCCTGTTGGAAACTATGAGGACCAGTACATGAGATGGACCACACTACGGCAAGAGAGGGGCCAAGAAGTTCCGGAGTTCACCAATACCTTCCATACCTTGCGCACAAATTTGGGTATCAAAGACTCCAAATGACATTTGGTTCTCAAATACCGTGGTGCTCTACACAGATACATCCAAACTGAAATGGATTTTCTAGATATCTCATCACTCGGTGTTGCTTATCGATATGTTGCTAAAATTGAGCAAAAATTTAAGCACCAGAACAAATGGGAGTTTGGGTCTGCAAATCCGCAACAACCAAAGTATGACAAAGACGGCCCTAACAAATAGTCTCCTTAAATCCAGTCCAAGCCACAAGAAAAGAAGGGCCACAGGAAGATGAAGAAGGACATTGGAAAATGGTGTGATTTCCACAAAAGCACCTAGCACAACAACGATGAATGTCGCTCAAAAAAGTCATTGGTGGTCGAGATCAAAGACAAGGAGCCGAACCCTGATTCAGAATCTGATTCCAAAAATACTAGTAAAAGACATATCATCGATGCAGACCCCACTGTTATTTTCGCAACCGCAACAATTCAACTAGAAGATCCAACAGATCCTAAAGAGGGGGAGCACCTTTTTCATTCACAAATGTGGGTGAAGGGGACCCCACTGCATTTTATTGTTGATAGCGGAAGCCAAAAGAACCTCATCTCAGCAGAGGTCATTAACTAGTTGGGATTGTCGACAACACCACACTCACAACCACACAACATTGGGTGGATTCGCCAAGGATGAGATCTTCGTGTCAGCCAGCAGTGTCGATTGTCATACGACATCCAACCCTTCAAGGATGAGGTATTATGTGATGTTGCCCCACTGGATTTCTGTGATGTTCTCTTCAGCTAGCCATATATGTGGAGACACCATGCTATTTATGAGTCTCGAACCTACAATGTCATTGTTTCTCTAGGGGGTCATCTCTACAGAATACCAGAGGTAGTTCCAACTATTGTTCCACCTAAACTATAATGCCCCCATGTCGGGTCGTCATCCAACCCACTGGTTGGGCAGACGCTACTTTGTGGAACAACATTATTTTATGCTTAATTAATAACATGCATTTAAAACAGGTTAAACACATTTAAACTCAGAGTCAACACAAAATTACTGTTGACATAAATAATCCATGGAATTAACATTAATTCATATGCACAGCAGAATACATGATAAATATAAATACACAGACATGAAAAACATAATTAAAACATCATCTCGTACTTATCTTTGAAAGGGTGGTAATTCCACCAACCACATGCAGGCCTTCCATGAACCTCCCAGACTTAGACCACGCTGCTCATCAAGCTCAGCAGTGGGTCACCCCCGAGCTAGGACTAAGCTCCACCCCAAGGTAAGGAATCCTAGGCTAGGCTGAGGTTATAGGGAAAACAACACAAAATGACTTGAAGGATTCTTCCCAAGATGCCATCTTACGCCCACTACTCCCAGACTCTCATTCCCCACATGCCTGTTCCGCCCAGGAGTATACACCTTCACAAGCACAGTCCATCAGTGCTACACCTCCCTCTCTAGGTCTCAGCAATAGGCCGGATCAGGAAGTCTCAAAGCCCGAAGCTGGTGCTGGACACTCTCTGGAAGAAACCACTTCCCAACAAACTCTCTCACATGGAGAGAGTTTCTCCAGGCCTGACAACCTGCCTCTTCCAACAACAATCACCTCCCTCACCTGGAGAGAGATTACACACAGGATAAGCAAGAACTCACACTGGCCAGTAAGCCACGCGCAGTCCAGCACTACGTGGCCACAACAACCAACTGGGAAAACAGACACCGACTTCCCAAACAGGCTCAGCAATCATGAAATAGACTCATGGTTTTGGTTTTGGGATTGCACAAGGTGTATAGAGATCCCACGCATAGGCTCAAACTGTTCTAGCAAGGAATGTACCGACTTCCTTAGGAATCAACACAGGATTTTCGGCTTTCAAAGATGCACGAGGTCTCTTGCAGAGGTCGGACCGGTTCATGCTCAGACAGTCGCATCGAATGGAAGAGGCCCCCCCACCACGGCTCATCTCAGTCGTTTTATTTACATGGGCTTGGTTTGACACTTGTCACCTATGAAGCTGCATGCTTTCATCAGTGTGCATTCCTCCCACCATTTGGAAGTCACATGTCATTCCAAAAGAACTTAGGATAAAAACATATAACTCACATGGTCTTTTTGGAATAATATTAAAATATTATTCTCAAGGACTTAAGCCCCTAGGCTTAACCCCTAGGCCCAACACTTAACCCCCCTTCCCACCTTCCAGCCCCTAATCCCTTACCCACTCTGTGGAAACTTAGTCCCCCATCACTCATTCATCATGGTCGGTTTACATGCATCAGTGTTTATATTTTATTAATGTTCTGCATTGATACATGTACAAAATCAGGCTCTTGGCCTTCAACCTTTAGGCTCTCTGGACTAACAATCACATAAGCCCACCAACTTATAAAAAACTTGGCTCACCAACCTATAAAACATATTTACAATTCATTTCATAACCAAGATTTACAACAGGGCTCGGCCTTGGGGACATTACAATCCCCCTCCCCTTATTTATGCACTGTCCTCAGTGCAACTTTACACAGCATCTGCAAGCTTTTCAAAATTTTCAAAAAGATGTGGGTGCTCTGCCCGCATAACATCTTCATGCTCCCATGTTGCGTCCTTAGGACCATACCAGGTCCACTGGACCTTTACAAGCTTTATAGCTCGATTCTAGAGCTGTTTTATTTTCCTGTCCAATATGCACACATGATGCACTTGCAGGATACCTTCTGGTTCCACCTGAATCACATTCCAATCAATAACATGATTAGCATCAAGCATATATTTCTTAAGCAATGAAACATGAAACACGTTATGTACAGTCATAGATGTAGGTAATGCAAGCATGTATGCAACTGGCCCAATCCTTTCCAGGATTTCAAATGGCCCACAAAATCGTGTTGCCAACTTGGCGCAACCTCCCAACTTTAGGGAACTCCTGTTAGTTTTCACTTTCAGGAAAACATGATCACCCACTTTGAATTCTTGGTGGTTTTTGTTCTTATCAGCATAACTTTTCTGCCTATCCTGGGCATCTTTCAAATTCTGTTTATTTTTTATCATTTGGTCCTCCATCTCCTTGAGCAACTCTGGCCCAACTACTACTCTGTCAGCTGGATTATCCTAGCTCACTGGAGTGTTGCACTTTCTTCCATAAAGTGCTTCAAATGGGCTCATATTCAACGATGCATGATACCTATTATTGTAGCCGAATTCTACCAAAAGAAGGTAGTCTTCCCATCTTGATGGTTTGTCTGTCGTGTACATTCTTAGCATGTCCTCTATTACTTTTTTCACCCTCTCTATCTGTCCATCAGACTCGGGATGATAAGTTGTACTAAAATTCAGATTCATTCAGAATCCTTTGAACAGTCCTTTCCATAAATTCGAGGTGAATTTCGGGTCCCTATCAGACACAATTGTTTTAGGAATTCCATGCAAGCGTGCCACTTCTTTTAAGAAGATATCAACAACATCTGGTGCTTTGTGAGTGGTTTTCAGTGGAATTAAATGGGCAGATTTTATAAGCCTGTCCACCACAACCATGATCGAATCATGTTGCTTGCTTGTTCTGGGCAATCCTGTAATAAAATCCATGGTCACCACTTCCCACTTCCACTCAGGAATGGGCAAAGGCTGAAGCAACCCTGCTGGGTGCCTATGCTCAGCCTTAACTTTCTGGCATTCCATACATTTGGTAATGTATTCAACGATCTCTCTCTTCATACCCAGCCAAAAGAAATGGCTTTTGACTGCTGCCACAGTTTTCTGATATCCAGGGTGTCCAACATAAGTCACGTTATGAATTTCTTTTAGAATCACAAGTTTCAATTCCTGGACTATGTGTATATACACTCTGTTTTTATACAGAAGTGTTCCATCAACTCCCAAGATGTAATTTCCCTCTTTCTGTGGTCTCTCACTCTGCTGTAGCTTTGCTACCAAGTCTCTGTACTGCAAATCTGCATTTGCAGCTTCCAAAATTCTATCTTTAATATTAGTCATGTACATGCTAATGACTGTAGCATGTAATTCATGCACCTTTCTGCTAAGTGCATCAGCCACCTTGTTTTCCTTCCCTTTGATATGCTTGATATCAAAGTTGTATTCACACAGAAATTCCAACCACCTACTTTGTCTAGCGTTTAAGGTTGGCTGATCAAACAAGTATTTTAGACCGTTATGATCTGTTCTGAGTTCAAACCTCCTTCCCATGAGGTAATGTCTCCATTTCCTCAGAGCGTGAACGATTATTGTCAAATCCAAATCGTGAGTGGCATAGTTCTTTTCATGCTCTTTCAGCTTCCTGGACTCATAACAGATTACAAATCCATCTTGGCTGAGAAATCCTCCCAACCCTTCCTTACATGCATCCATGCACACCATGAAATCCATATTTGGATCTGTAATCCTCAAGATTGGAGTGTTGGTTAACAACTGCTTCAATCGCTGGAAACTGTTCTCACACTCTTTAGTCCACTGAAACTTTTTTTCCTTCCTTTGCAAGGAAGTGATAGGATGAGCTATCTTTGAGAACCCTGCTATAAACCTTTTGTAATAGCCTGCTAGACTCATAAAGGATTTAACTTCCGCCACATTCCTTGGTGCTGACCATTCTCGGATGGCCTCAACTTTCTCAGGATCCACAACGATCCCTTCTTTTGAAATAATGTGCCCCAAGTAATGGATCTACCTTTGGTAAAATGAGCATTTGCTCGATTTGGCATACAGTTGGTGTTCTCTCAACACTTGCAACACCAGTCTCAGGTGTTTTTCATGCTCTTCCTCTGAATTGGAATACACCAAGATGTCATCTAGGAAGACTATAATAAACTTGTCTAAATAGTCCTTGAATACACCATTCATCAAGCACATAAAATAGCAGGTGCATTTGACAGTCCAAACGGCACAACTGTGAACTCGTAATGATCATACCTTCTTCTAAAGGCGGTCGTGCTGGTGTCCTCATCCTTTATTCTTACCTGGTGATATCCCGATATGAGATCTATCTTCGAGAATATTTTCGCACCCTTCAACTGATCGAAAATATCGTCGATCCTCGACAAAGGATACTTGTTCTTGACAGTTATCTTGTTCAACTGCTGAAAATCAACACACAGCCTCAACGTCCCATCCTTCTTCTTCATGAAAAGGACTGGGGCACCCCAAGGTGACACGCTGGGACGAATGTACCCCTTCTTTAGAAGCTCTTCAAGCTACAATTGCAACTCTTTTAGCTTTGGCGTGCTCATTCTATAAGGAGCTTTCGACACTGGAGTTGCTCCAAGCATCAAATTTATAGAAAAATCGATGTCTCTCTTCGAAGGTAGTCCAGGTACCTCCTGAAATACATCTTCAAACTCTGTAAGTACTTCATGGTCTCCAATCTTTGGGACTTCATCTCTGGATGCTTCTTCCACACGGGATGCAAATAATTGACATCCTTTTCTGTAGCACTTCTTCAGCTACATTGTTGAGATTTCTCTAACCACCACAACTCTGGAAATCCCTTGGACTGTTTTCTGATTCCCTTCCTCATCCAGTCATGTAAACTTCTTGTTATGACAGTCCAGAAGGGCATGGTGCTGGTCCAACCAGTCCATCCCAATTAAGCAGTCATAAGAGACTAAAGGCAGAATATTCAATTCAGCCTTAGTGCTCAATCCTTTCATGTCCACAAGACAGGACTTCACCAACTCAACGAATTTCCTCTTGGTTCCTGTAGCCAACTGTACTAACCAAGACTTTTTATGTTTTCTTCTTGATAAATGCAAACTTTCCACCACCCTAGGATCTACATAACTATGGCTAGCCCCTGAATCGATTAAAATAATAAATGATCAGTTGTTAATCATACCTTCCACTTCGATCATGTGTGATTGAAATTTTGCTTGGTTGTTGTCTAGGACTGTGTAGATCCTTGGCATTCTACTACCCATATCCTTCACTGTTTCATCTTGCTGAACATTATGGATAGTTCTTTCTTTTCCATTTTTATGGGGACAATCTCTGTATTTGTGGTTCCCTTTACAGCCCCAACACTGAATGGGCGTCTGTCTCTGCCTTTGTTCCCCCACTTCAGCCGTTCTCAACTCTCTAAACGATATATGTCCTTGAGGACTATTTCTGAAAAAGGGAGGTTTATTTCCCTTCTGCCTCTGTTCCTTCTTAAACTTCCTCTGGTCATCCCAATCCTTCCGAAAAGGAGGCTTTTCTCTTTTTTGTTCATATAAGCATTTAGCCCTTCTTATTGTTTCTTCCATAGTCTTAGGATCATCATACTAAATCTTGTCACCAATGGCAGGTGGCAGTCTACTCAGATACCTCTGAATCTTGACAGCTTCATCTTTGATGAATGGAACATACTTCAGTAGTTCCAAGAAATTTCGTTCGTATTCATCAATGGTCATGCTGCCTAGCTTGAGTTAGAAGAACTCCTTCATCTTTCTATCATAGTATCTTTTAGTCGGGTATTTCTTCTCGAAATATCCCTTGAACTCCTTCCAAGTGACATCATTCTCTCTGATGTGTTGCACCTGCACAAACTGATCCCACCACATGGATGCTTTTCCTTTCAATTGATACATCACAATTCTTCCTTCTGCATGAGAGGAATAATTTTGCAGTTGGAAATATTTCCTCATGCCAAGCAACCATGTTTCAGCATCTTCCTCCTTCTTATGTTCTCCATCGAATGTTGGAGGCTTGATCTTGTTCATATCTCCCTTCAATTCATCCACTCCAGATCTTCGATGTTTTCTAGTAGGGGGCGAGCTTGAACTACTGTGTGCTTCCCTACTGGAATGCTTTGGGGAGCGACGATGATGTCTGCTACCACTCCTTGATCTTCTTTTTCTCTCAAGGGTCCTGCAACTCCCTGTTTTGCTTGTGTCACCCTCCTTTTCCAATTTCCTTTCTATTCTTTCTAGGCTCTTCAACATCTTTAAGTTGAATTCACCCCGCCTATCCCTAACTTTCATGAGCTTTCAGCTATCATCTCGATGAGCCTAGGCATCTCTCTGCAATCCTTCAATGATTTTCATTATATGTCCTTCCTTATCCAATTATCTTTCGTGCCCATTGGAGTTCTATCCTTCAACTCCCAAGTTGACATTCCTTCCTACCCTTTCGTCCTATGTTTTAGAGGCAATCTGCACCTCTTCCATTTCTATACTCGGTTGTCCTGACACTCATTGAACTCTGCACACACAACGTCCAGTCAACCGAAGTTTGTCAAGCCTTAAACCCTTAATAAAAACCACAACATTCATTAACCAACGTGAATAAGAAAACTTTTCAAATTCACTAAGTTTTCTGAGCCCTGCTTGGCTCTGCAAATTTTCGGGACTTCTGTTTTTGGGGTTTTTGTCCATGAGGATCCAACAGTTAAATCCTCGACAGCTCTTATGTCCTTCAAAAATTTTCGGATTTCAGAACTTTGGTGTTTTAGGTTTCGGGGTTTTTGGTCCCCGGAGGTTTTCACACTCGATTCCCTCTTCAACTCCCAACTTCCGAACTTCCAACCTCTCTTCCCCTGGGCCCACAACACAGCTGTCGCCAACCCCGGTAGGGATTTTGGGACTCGACACTTCGGGTTTTCAGGTCTTCGATACCCGAGAGTTCACGATGTAGTGACTCCCAACCCCATGTCACGACACAGATCTTTTCGGCGTTTCGAGCTTTCGGGTGTTGGGAGTTCGTGCATCCACACATCTCGAACTTTCGTTTGCTGAAATTTTGAAATTACTGTCTACTCTTCCACTTGATCAAATGGTCAAGTTCCTCTCTTACGATTTAAGGTGTAGATCATTTCGGAATTTTGGGTTTCGCTATTTCACAACTTACGAAAACAGGGTTCTTCCCCTTTCATTTATTGAGTGCCGAAACATCGTCCGATAGCCACGTGCCCCCCCCCGATGCATGGTCCCGACGAATTCAGGATTTCGCGTATCATGATTTCCACATTCCTGTGCAACTCGAAAGGGTTTTTAAACCTTGCACACGTTTTCCAGATCTGATGGTCACGAGGGTTCTCCTTTTCCCCGAATAGATCCTACGGCTCCAACACTTCTGGTCTGGAGTCCTCTCTCCCTATGGCCAGATGCTACCCCGGTTGCAGTTTCATAACACCGCTATACCTCTTGAGCTTTGTAATACAGTTAAGAAACTCCTTGACACTCAGGAGCATTCAAAGGTCTGAAATTGGTCCTCTAGACACAATTTCTCCTCCAACCCTTGGTCCAAATACCACTCAACTGGCCCATCTAGGCTCAACATCGAAACCTTGGCTCTGATACCAAACTGTAATGCCCCCGTTCTGGGTCGTCATCCAACCCACTAGTCGGGCAGATGCTACTTTGTGGAACAACATCATTTTATGCTTAATTAATAACATGCATTTAAAATAGGTTAAACACATTTAAACTCAGAGTCAGCACAAAATTACTGCTGACATAAATAATCCATGGAATTAACATTAATTCATATGCACAGTAGAATACATGATAAATATAAATACACAGACATGCAAAACATAATTAAAAAATCATTTGGTACTTATCTTTGAAATGGTGGTAATTCCACCAACCACGTGCAGGCCTTCCACGAACCTCCCAGCCTTAGACCACGTTGCTCATCAAGCTCAATAGTGGGTCACCCCCGAGCTGGGACTAAGCTCCACCCCAAGGTAAGGAATCCTAGGCTAGGCTGAGGTTACAGGGAAAACAACACAGAATGACTGGAAGGATTCTTCCCAGGATGCCATCTTACGCCCACTACTCTCGGACTCCCATTCCCCACATGCCTGTTCCACCCGGGAGTATACACCTTCACAAGCATAGTCCATTGGTGCTACACCTCCCTCTCTAGGTCTCGACAATAGGCTGGATCAGGAAGTCTCAGAGCCTGAAGCTGGTGTTGGACACTCTCTGGAAGAAACCACTTCCCAACAAACTCTCTCACCTGGAGAGAGATTACACATAGGATAAGAGAGAAATCACATTGGCCAGTAAGCCATGCGCAGTCCAGCACTGCATGGCCACAATAACCAACTGGGAAAACAGACACCGACTTCCCAAATAGGCTCAGCAATCACGAAATAGACTCACGGTTTTGGTTTCAGGATTGCACAAGGTGTATACAAATCCCACGCACAGGCTCAAACTGTTCCGGCAAGGAATGTACCAGCTTCCTTAGGAATCACCAAAGGATTTTTGTCTTTCAGGGATGCATGATTCAGAATATGCATGAGGTCTCTTGCAGAGGTCGGACTAGTTCACACTCAGACAGGCGCATCGCGGCTCATCTCAACCATTTTATTTGCATGGGCTTGGGTTGACACTTGTCACCCGTGAAGCTGCATGCTTCCATCAGCGTGCGTTCCTCCCACCATTTGGAAGTCACATGTCATTCCAAAAGAACTCAGGATAAAAACATATTACTCACATGGTCTTTTTGGAATAATATTAAAATATTATTCCCAAGGACTTAAGCCCCTAGACTTAACCCCTAGGCCCAACACTTAGCCCCTCTTCCCATCTTCCATCCCCTAATCCCTTACCCACTCTATGGAAGCTTAGTCCCCCATCACTCATTCATCATGGTTGGTCTGCACGCGATGGTGTTTATATTTTATTAATGTTCTGCATTGATACATGTAAAAAATCAGGCTCTTGGCCTTCAACCTTTAGGCTCTCTGGCCTAACAATCACATAAGCCCACCAGTTTATAAAAAACTTGGCTCACCAGCCTATAAAACATATTTACAATTCATTTCATAACCAAGATTTACAATAGGGCTCAGCCTTGGGGACATTACATAAACAGTTCCGCATGGTAGTATCTCATACTACAAAATTTAGCTTCTTCACAATCTGTTCAAAAGGTGAACAGAAGGATACTACAACCACTACAACCTCAGCCCAAGCACCTTCTATCCAATAGAAGCAGGTCGACAAGGTTGCAACAAAGTGCACAGATTCCTTATGCACACCATCCTCTCGTGTAGCTCGACTTGTTGAATAGCCTCAGCCTCAACAGGTTCATCACAGACTTCCACAAACTAAGCAGTGTGACGTCTCCAGCAAGGAAAGCATCTCACCAAGATGCAGATTCAACAAACGCTTTTTTCTCTCCCTCAGGCACTCAACGCAATGGAGACCATTGCTTCCTAAGGAGGGAGGATTGATCCAAGTGGATATCGGTGGCCACCCACCTTTTCCAACTAGCTCAAAACAGTTTTTTGGTAATTTTGGTAATTTACTATTTGCAGGTTTTAACTTCTAGGGCCATTTTGAGGCCCTAAACGATGTTTTTTGGGGAAAATAGGTTTGCAATATGACATTTCCTTCGATATTGCACCTAAAATTAATCTCCTTGGTGATAACTTTCCAATGGGCTATCATACGCCTAAAACGGAGATCGTATGAAAAAGTTACGACCCCGGGAAGTTGATGTACTAACTTATCCAAACAGGGCCCACATGACTTTTGGCACTTCATCTCCTAGGGCTAGGTTTTTGTATGTCTAGGGTTTTTGGCATTCCTGCTTATTGTAAATAGGCCTTCATATCCTCATTGTAATCATCTTCTTGCGAATGAGCACAATCGTCACATCTCTTCTCAGAGATAAGCTGCCACCATTCCAGCAAGCTTGTTTTCGTTGCATTTTACAGTTTTCAGCTTATTTCGTTATTGAATAGAAAACCAGTTTTATTGTATCTCTGTTATTTTGTGTTAAGCACCTGTTAACAATCTTTATTCATTTTGTTATGCTCATAAAATCTGGATCATGCCAATTCTCCATTCTATCTTTATGTGCATCTCACCACCTTGCAGGAGTCAGTTTCAATGCAATGTCTAAATCTAACAATCTTTGTTGATATGGTATCTACAATTCAAAATATTTTACAAAATTATCTACATTTGTTAGTCCATCATACTTCGGGGAATCCCATACCTCACCCCCAATCCAACGCAATGTGTGGATAATACAAGCACATCTCCTTGTAGATACTTCATGTAATCTATGTTGCCAATGTTCTAGGGCTTCTTTTGAATCCGATGCATGAGAACTGATACTTAGGCAACTGAGTACACCCTCAATAGTAGGATTAATATAGTCATCCATCTGCATAATCACATTGTAAAGGTTATCAATTTATTTTCCCCTTATCATTTCCACATATCGTCTTCCTTTTGTGGGATCCAATGGCACAGTAACTCTCAGGTCTCCTACTTCAAAGATCATTTGTCTCTTTTTCAGATCAATAATGGTTTGGTTATTGAAATCCCAATCGAGTCCAAGCAATGTTGGATAAGGTTTACTACCATCCACTATCTCAATTACTTCAAAATCTATTGTGTTGTGTAATCCATCAATGTTAACATTCACCCCTGATAGACTTCCAATCAAAACAATCTTGTGTTGATTTTCTAGCAATGGGCTGACCCAAGGTTCACCATGAATTCACCAACAAAACCCTCATATATCGTCCCTTTCGACATTGCCCGCATGCAGGTGAAGTCTCACCCGAGGTATCTATGGGAACTATAGGAACCAGGTTTCCGTAGTAATGAAGGGATGGGAGGCAGTCCTCATAACCATTATACTTAGAGTTAGTTCATTATATCTGATATCATGTGCGCGGAAACATGGGAACATGGAACATATTCAGAGTAACATACATATATCATATGCACGCAATAAAGAGAACAACAAAAACATCATGAAACATAGACACCATATTCAATGTGGTTCACCCAAAATGGGCTATCTCCACAACGTCCAACTTCTTATTATATTGTTTAGAATCATCCATCACAAAATATGTGCATTGTGCTCATACATCATGCCCTTGTCGTTCTCCTATCCCTCTATCTATCTATGTCACTCTTCACTCTTTCATCCTCACATACATTGCATACTTGCATTCATTCATATATACTAATTCACTATCACTCTATCCAAAAACCCTTACATATTTATACAATTACAATAGGGCTTAGCCCTTATCAATGGACCCAAAATGAATAAAGGACTTCCAACAGTCTTCCTCCTTTTGTGTGTGTTGGTCTCGAAAGTGCACCAACTTTCTTTCCTTCTTTTGTGTGCGTTGCATAGTTCCCAAAACTAGACCTAAAATCTTATCCCAACAACATGATAGATCCAGAGTTAAGATGGATCTATGCTAGTGCAACATAAACTTGCATTTATTGAACTCTTGTAACCATGAAAAATACCTACATTTATAAGTTTTCTTGGAGAATGCCATGCATGGAAGGTGAAGATTTTTCCCAATTTAGGCCATCCAAGTACCTTAATAACTCTAGTTACCTCATCACAACTATTGGAAAATGAAATATTTGAGATTTTCTAAGCTTAAGTGTGCATGGAAATATTTGGACTGTCTAATTTATTGCATCAATGGTGTATAAGATGCTTGCATGAGTATTTAAGGATTACCCATGTACACCTTTGTGGAATTGATGCATCATGCAACCATGTTTGTGGTTGATTACATCATTTGAATTTGATTCTTCATATATACCTAAGGTATTTATCACGTTTTAACATCTTAGTGTTGGTATATGCTCGTAAGTGATGATTTAAGTGAAAATCCTTTCATCTACCCAAGAAGATGAAAACATTTTGATAACTAATTCCCCATGATGTGTGAGGTTAGGAGAAAGAATATTGTATAATTGATATGCATCATAGTTTCTTTTCTAGAACTAAGAAATATAGAGAGCCTCAATGAGGTGAACTCAACCATGGAGAGAGAGAGAGAGAGTTAACATCATAGTTGTTTTTTTAGAACTGAGAAATATAGAGAGCCTCGTTGAGGTGAACTCAACCATGGAGAGAGAGAGAGAGAGAGAGAGAGAGACAACTTGTGTAACCACAATTATGTGGTGAACATGTTATATAATATTTTCAATGAGGTTGGCATATCCATGCTCATGTAATAATCAATTCAAGTACAATATGAAACCATGGCATGTTAACATGACAAATAAAGCTATGTCATAATACATCTATGAAATGAATGTTACTTATGGCTGAAGTATATGGTGAATGAGTGTTTCCCGAGTGAGGGCACAAAACTACTACAAAGGAAGCCCACTAAAAAGGGGCTCTAAGAATTCTAGTAGCCTACTACTAGTAAGCTTATACATATGGATAAAAAAGAGTGAAACAAAGTTGTACATGTTCATTGGTCTTCAACTCGATTTGGGATATGATCATCCCTTTCAAAAGTGAGGTGGCCCACCGATGATGATAATGGTTACCAAGGCATTGAGTACAAACCAACCTAGTATTAATGAATGTGTTGACAACCAACACTAGAAAGAACCATGTAGTCAAGTGTCAATGATGGAAACCCTTGTTGTGCATGACGAGTACCATCAATTATGAAAATGGTTTCCAAGGCACTGGACCTCTAAATCAAACTCCTAGATCAAATATGTTGAAGTCAATCAGAGAAGATCTATTGGATAAAGGGAAATAATATTCCCTAGAAACCAACACAAGATAGCAAAAACATAGATATATGTAAGGAGTTGGACTAGAATCAATGCAACGAGGCCATGATGGGTTTTGACATAGGATTTCCCTTGAGTGGAGCATAAAATGATGGCTAACAATTGTAGCAACCATAAAATGATTGATGATGGTAAGAAAAAATGTCATTGTACCTTTTCAAAGAACAATTAGGTTGCATGTTGTATTGGAATCATCTTCTTTCATGGTATCATCATGACCATTTTGTTGAAGTAATTTACAATTATTATAGAATAGTCATTACAACTATTGGTTGTCGATAAACATTCAAGAAAATCCATTGAAACTAATTCCCATGATCTTCTTGAAACAATAAAAGATATGTATTCGTCCAACTTTCGATATGTTGGCTTTGAGATGCTAGAAAGGAAAGAACTTATGATGAAGTTTTCTACCATCTATGTCATATTTAATGAGTATAGATACCTCTACCAATTTGTGATCTTCTCCACTTCAAATTGTTGCTATTTTCAAATAGTGCACCTTGTAGAAAAACTATAGTTTGTGATCTCCCTTAGAAACACAAATACATTTCGCTTATACAAAATTTCATTCGTAATATCATAACTCTTCATTTAAAAAAATTATCGCAGAGTTTTACAAAATTACACATATACTTACAAAGTAAAAATAATATGCATAAACTTCTCTTAAAAGATTAAATCTAAACTTTTAAAATTATACAAAAATGTAAATCCAATATTTAATAATCTTAAAAACAAATATATTATATTATATTATATTTTCGTTGCCTAATACTTAATCACCTTATTGAATTATTAGAATGAATAATCCTTCTTATGTAACGTTAATTTTTTTGTATTCTGCTCTGTCTAAATTTTTTGTATCTATGTCAAAAGAAACGGAAGAGAGTTATGAACGGAAATGTAATTTGTAAGCAAGGAATATCTCTAACTTCTCGTTGCTTGAACCAAAACATAACTAGTAATTATTAATCATCCATCAATGCTTTTGACATGTGGAATTCTCAAAAGTGCATTAGTTGTCAAATTCGAAAGGTTGATAAACAAGTTCCAACAATGGAGTCTTGAATTTGAATGGTTAAACGTGCACTCTCATTGCTTTAATGGAATCAAACCAACCATTACTCAAACACTAGGTGGTCAAATTGAACCATAACCCCATTTCAAAGGTCATATTCTAAACTAAATGTGAGAATTTTCTAATCAATTGAAATTAATTTTTTTCAATTACTTTTATTAAAAGATGTTTATTTTAAAGTCTAGTGTGTGGCATTAACCAACTTTGTAATCCTTGGGTGTGGATTTAGTGCATGTGTAATGTAGAGTTGTTAAACATGAAAATATTAAAGTAGAATGCTCAAAAGTATAAAAAAAAAAGTTAACTTCTTATTGGTGTTTATTTGTCCAAATTGCAAAAGAGTGCAATTTAGCAAAAAGAATACACAAACTCATGAAATGTGCCCTTACACTAAAATACTATAACTATAAAACAAAATAATTCCATTTAATCAACAAAAATGAATGTGCATGAAGTAGAGAAATTTAGTCTAAGTTCATTTACATGTGAATTAATTAAATCCAATTAATTGTACATGATGTAGTGCCTAAGAATAGTGAAACTTCTAAAACAACTATGCAATAAACCTTAGAAAGAAAATTGGTTAGTAAACTACTATAACAAATGAAATTTATGTTTGACTACATAGGTTTAGACTTATCGATAAAGAATAGGTTCCATGAGTAATTAAGCCTATAAGTTATGTAGGTACTGAATTACATCACCATGATAATTGAATCTCTTTTATTAGTGTAAGAAATTTCTAGAAATGCAAAACTTGAAAAATGAAAAGGTGTGTGGCCTTATGTTCAACTGCTAAGGCAATTAGAAAGTCAACTCCACAGTGATGAGTCACTAGATTTGTTGAATGGTTTGAGAAGGTCTCAAATCTAACCAAAAAAATAAATATGGGATTTCTTCCCCAATGAAATCACCATTCTGCTATGGATTATTTTGGACATGAATGTACAAACAAAATTCAACCAACATGTTGGATCTATCAATATTATCATTTCTAGTAAGCTCAAGGTGGGGAAATGGAAACCATGTATAAAGAGCTCAATGTACTCTCAAACCTCAAAACTCCTCTTACTCTTTATAATCTAAAAAGACATCACAATAGAGCCTATAAGTTCCAACAATTTAAAAATATCCTTCATAATTTCATTTCTACTATATATATTCTTAAATGGTTTTATATATATATATAAACCATTTTAAATGAACTCAACCTTCTAAATATACAAACTAACATAAGCATGATGAATCTCAATCTTGGATCTTTCAATCGTCTTATATCATTTGGATATACCTTTATGATTTAACCATTATTGCTTTTGACTTAACATATATCACCTCATTTCTCTTTTGGAAACATCATTTACAATTACTATTGATGTCAAAGTTATCTTGCACATAAAATTTGATATGTGCATCTAATGTTTAGACATTAACAATTCTTCTATCTTAAACAAACAACATAAATTAGCATTTTTTTTTGTTTATTGTAAAATATATTGCAAAATACAAAAGTAAGGACTTTACCACCCACAACTCTTCTTTATTTGTTGTTAAATGTATCTTATGTATGAGGTTATGTAACTTAATAAAATTAATAATATCTCAACTCTTATTTATTTTTTATTTGTTGTTAAATGTATCTTATGTATGAGGTTATTTTATTTATTGTTAAATGTATCTTATGTATGAGGTTATGTAACTTAATAAAATTAATAATATCTTAACTCTTATTTATTTTTTATTTGTTGTTAAATGTATCTTATGTATGAGGTTATGTAATTTAATAAAATTAATAATAATAAGTATTCAGTGGGTTTTATTATCTATAAAAAATAAAATTAGAATTTCAATTATTTGAAATTAATTTTAAAGCTTGTAATTTGGATTAAAAAAGGGCTAACATTCTAAAAATTTGGTTTTTTCTTCTAATTTTCCATCATAAGAATTTAGCTATGCATTTTTCATTAAAATTGTAATTTTGGATTGACATGATTGTTGTTTTTAATGCACAAATGGATTCGACACCCTAAAATACACCTACTGCAACGATATTGTATAATCTTAAACACCTAATATATATGATTCCATCAATCCAAAATGGTCCTTTTCGGATTTAAAGCCAAAAATACCAATTTCCCTTCCCATTATTCTAAGAGGTCAAGAAAGGGTCATTTTGTCATGTTTTTAGAGCAATGCTTTGGATTATGGTATGGGTATGGTGCATGTTATGCTTGATTGATGGATTATTTCATTTTGATTAGCTTAGATTTTGTGTTTTTGGTTTCATACATATCCTATTATTATTTAGTATATGAAGGAGGAGGACTTGGAAATTCAAGATTTGAGGAAAATAATATGGTAGAAAAAGTTTACATGATAGTTTGATTAAAATAATATGGTGATATCAATAATTTCATTTGATAAAAAGATAGCTTACTTATAATGTGTCATCTTCTTTTGATTGTCAACCTTAGAAAAGTATAAGTTGAGTTTAAAGATATTAGATCTATTTATGTTTCGTCGGGGTGATCTAATCATCTAAATCACTTTCTGTTTGATAATTTGATAGAATCTTGTGATAAAAAATTGGAACCTCGGTAATAAAATTTACAATTTTGTAAAATATGATAGTATAGATGGATTTCTTAGCTCCCATTTTCATTGGAGAAACTCCACACTACAATTTTAGCAATAAAAGCTTCAAATTTAAATTTTTTTTATCAAATTTAGGACAAAAAGACGTTAGAAAATGGGGGTTGTTTGTCACATTATTAGTTTATTCCATGTGAACCAAATACCTTATGTCGTGGGCTTGTATGAGTGAAATATGAATTAAATATATACATAATGGTTATTTATTCATACATGATGAATGAAGAGTCATGAGAAAACAATGTTGCACCCTCACATCTCAGGGTAAATAGAGGATATTTTTCTCTTATGATCCATATTGTGCATATAGTCAATCCGATGATGGCATTCATGATTCTCCACAAATAATTTCCCATTGATGATTTCCACTTCATGCCTAGCTCATTGCTTCATATTAAGTGTTAGTGCCTAATGTATTTCACATGAAAGTAGTGACCATGGGTTGAGTCAGATAATGGATCATGATGCTTTCAATTTATACATTTTTCCTTGTTTCACCTTGGAGGTCATCATCATCTCCTAGTCAAGTGTTGTCACTCTTGTTGTACTATTAGGGGGCCTTGGTAGCAGTAACATGTCCATGTCCCAATCCATACATAACATGCTCCATCTTTCCCCATTTTTGTTATCTCTTCTTTTGGTTTGGTTGTCATGTGTCACCCATATAGGTTCATGCCTCATAATCCCATGAGAAGAAGGAGCCAAAATGCTCGAGGTTGATGTAGCTTGATATATTAAAAAAAAGAGTAAAAAACAAGTGCTATACTCAAAATGAAGAGCAAGAAAAAAAAAATTAAAGTTAAGAACCAAGAAAGATAAAGCATGAGCATTGCCCACTTGACTTGGAAAATGAAAATCAAAAGCCAAAAAAGTTTAAATGAATAAAGAAAAATGAAAGCAGGGGTTTGGAAAGACACGGTACTGAGGAAAGGGAAACTCATCGCATAAGCACTCCCTCATACAAAGGCACTCATGACGATGAATATCATACATAACCTGACATGACTATGCCACCACCCATGAAGTAAACCCAAAACATATCACATGTCATTACACATACTTATTGATGGTTTTCTTGGGAAATACTCTTTTTCCTAGTTATTGACACAACTAATACGAATTAATTATGATCCTCCCATACCTAAACTTAGCAAATTGTATGAATTTGTGAGCTAGTATGAAGTATGAATATCATGCTTAATGTGATCTACCCAATGGATTTTACATTTGACATGACTCACTTTCTATGTTGCATTGACTTGTGTACATATCCCAGATTGATGATCACATTTGCGCACTTGAAGCCCCTCCTTAGATGTTGTACTTTGCATGGACATGGCGTGGTCTTGAGCCATGAGTGTTTTGGAGGATGTTGAGTGGGCTACTTGCACATTTTATAGAGGTTGTCCCACCTTTTTGAGAGGTAGTTCCACTTCTTTTGGAGGGCATTGGGCATGATGATGACACTACACCTTTGTTGAGACATCCTAGCACCCTCTTGGAGATGATGTGGCACCTTTTGATGGGATGTTTCACCTTTGTGAGGTGATATGACACTTTGGGGATGAAACGTTGCACCCTTTGGAGGGAAAATTTCACTTTTGGAGCCCCTACACATGATTGATGAGTGATTCATCCACCCTAGGAGACCACACGTGCCACACATGTGATGTTGAGCATGCATTTATGATGGACATTTTATCTTATGAGCACATTAATTTCACTTTTGAGGCATCATTGGGGTCCTAGTGACCTATCCACTCTTGTATCATGAATATTTTATGTGTTGTAGCCTTATCTCTAGGGTTTGTAAAGAGGTAAAGGCTTATTTTATTTTCTTATGGATTTTACTAGTAAAATATTATTATTTTAATGAGAAGGGTTTTAGATCTCTCATATAAATAAGAAAATCAATTCTCATTTGTAAACCATTGCTAATTGTGGAAAATCATTACTACTTGTCTGCTTTTACTCATTTCTCCTTGGCTATGGATGGATAAATAGAGGGCCTACTTGAGGAGATGCTTTATGATGAGTTCACAACTTATATGGATTTTCATGTCTAGGGTTTATGCATGAAAACGATTTTTTTTAGTAAGTCATCTCTCTAAATCTTGTTGGATTTTGTTTATGAATGATTTTTAAATGTAATTGTACTTATCTAGTGGTGGTGGTGCATTCTCTTCATATTGTTCTTGGAAAAATACCTTATTATAAACCCTCATAAGATTACTATTAGAGTATCTTCCCTTTAATTGTCTTGAATCTTGTAAGGTACTCGGTGGATTTTCTAGGGTTTGTAGTAGACTAGCCTAGATATCACCCTATATCTACTTACATCCTCTCAAGGGAGTCCTTAGTTGACCCCATATGCCCCAAAAAAAATAGTAGGCACTAGTCTTCTCCCTTTAGTCAATCATAAAACCTAAACTCTACTTTTATTTTATGTTTTAGGGTTAAATCAGGGTTTTATAATAGTTTATGTGTATTTTCATACATAAATAGGGAAGGTGTCTTAGTAATTATGAATATATTTGACCTAAAAATCATCTTATTACCATCATTTGTCTTGCTAATTTCTTTTTATAGCTGCACTACGGCTAGATGTCTTGTTACATGCATTTTAAATTTCAGAATTAACTAGTTTGAGAAACCCTAGTTTTAACTCGTTGTTTTAGCCCTATTTTTCATTGATTTATAACTTGTTTAAAGGGATAAAACCTATAGCTATTGCATCTTTTCTTATTTATTCAATTTCGTATATTGCATTCATGTTTCACAACACAAATATGTAATTTTCAATTTTGAGTGTTTTGAGGATTGTCTTTCATTAGATTATTGCTTGGTAAAACCCCTAGATCATCCATAGAACATATTAAATCAAATCTAGAAGTTATCTTCATCAACCACCTAATCCTTAACTTGTTAATTATACCTAGTTGGTGGTAGTATTGGGTAGTTACATAGGAGGCCTTAGACTTGATTCTGTCTTTCCTATGGAGTCCTTAAGGATACTAGAGAAGTCTCCCTTTTGTTGGATCTATCCTTCACTAAAATGAGAGAAGTTGTCTCTTAGGTGAAAGTGGTAACATATTCTAATATTTCACTCATTTTGTATCTTGTGAAAGATTTCACTAGGGTGTAATATTGTGTGATAACAAAAAACACAAAGTCTTAATTATTTACTTAAAAAAATCCAATGTATAGTCCGAGTGGGTCTAATGCTTAAGAAAATGTGTTTCGTCCTTGGAGGTCATAGGTTCAAATATATAAAGGTATAATGTATATGAAACTCCATAGAATAAGGATTTGAATCATTGAATGGAGGGGGTCCCCTGTCCCACAAACAAGGGGCTCCCATACGTCAATTTGGCATTTGGCTAGGTTGTGACCTTAAATTGATTTGTTTTTATTGTTATTATAAAGCAAATTTGGGTCATTCTTGAAGGCTAGTGAGTACTAGTGATAGGTGACATTATTGAATAGTGATGTTAGTGGCCATCCCATTAAGTAATTTTGTGAGGATTCTAACAATATTTTATGTGTGAGGGTCGGTATCATACTAAGATGGGGGGGGGGGTCCATATATGATGGTCTTGGTGTTTGTGTTGGTTGCATTGATGTATGGACATGCCCTAATATTGAATAAGAGCAGTTGGGTTTTGAAGGATTAAACCGGCATGAGTTGTAGATTGTTAACCTATTATTGTTCCTTATTTGGTTGATAAGAATTAGTTTGTTTGCTAGATTGAATAATAATTTTGGATCAAGGTAGAAGGATTTATTGTTTAAACATTTTCAAAAGGTTTAAGGCCCTGCACAAGGGGCTCCTAGGATCTCAAGGGTTGAATGGGGTGGGAGGAGTGACACACTCCATGATTGGTATCTAAATAATCAAGTTGGATTAATTAGAGATATTTCAGATGAATTCATTCCTTATTCTCTCTCCCTCGACTTGATTGACTCTTCACATTTGGTTTTAGTGGAAATTGTTTATTGAATAGAATTTATAGGTAACCACCTTCCAACATTATCTCCTTTCTAGGAAGGGTTATTGCACAATGGTACTAGAGTACCTGGGTTTGAAGATATAGAGATTTAAGATTCTCCAAACCAATGGAAAATATTCTTTGATTGAATGTAATCCAAAATCTCACGTGTCTAGAAAATTAACACATCCATAAGAACAACTACAATAAATATTTTTTCACACTATCAATTGAAAATAATAAGACAGTGTATAACACTTACATAGGTAGACATAAATTATTTCATATAGCAACATATACAATTCTTGCATGAATAAGGGAAAATATCAACTCCAAATTCTCATTTAATAAATAAGTTTGTACAAGAAATGATGATATGAATAACATGAATATTTACAACTCTCCTCTCCATATATCAACCAACTATCCTTGTTCAATTTGAGGGAGGTAAATAAAAAGTAAATCCTAATTCATAGGACGAGTCCCTTTATCTTGGACTCTTGTCTTGAACATAATCGTTGGCTACTGTAACTCTCAATATTTCCTCATCTACATGTTCTTCTTGCATGCTTCTTCTCGGAACTTCACTTGTTCCCTTTTTGGAATCTTCGTGATCCATGGTGGATACTCCTACGTCATGGTGTAAAGGCCATATCTAAGCAGCTTGATCTTTCTATATTTCTCTTTAAAATTCTCTTTGTAAGGATAAACTTGTGGCTCTTATGTGAAATTGATGCTCTATGTGATGTTGAACATCCTTGACTTTGTCTTGCAATTGACTTATTGAAAAATTATCAAACTTGATTATGAGTCTTATGTATGTACTTTTGTCATTACCTTTGGAATACGACCCATAATATCTAATGGATCCTTTAAGAAAAATGCAAGACATGCTTCAAAATATGAAGTATATACCATGCCATAATGCATGATCATCACTATGCTACAAATATGGGATGTTGACATCCCTACAACCCTTTCCAAAAGCAACTAAGAAGCCTATTGTTGTGATTAGAGATGATGATGGTGGTAAGAAAAAATGTCACCATAACTTTTCAAAGAACTATTAGGTTTCATGTTGTATTGTAATCATATTCTTTCATGGTATCATCATGACCATTTTTTTGAAGAAATTTATAATTATGATAGGGTAGTCATTGCACCTATTGGTTGTCAATAACATTCAAAAAAATCAATTGAAATTAACTCACATGATCTTCTTGAAACAATAAGAGATATGTATTTGTCCAACTTTCAATATATTATCTTTGAGATGTTAGAAATAAAAGAAGTCATGTGTAACATCCCCATCGTTATGACAACATGCGAAGAAAAACAAGTGCAATTATTTTTTCTTTTTAAAGAAGGGAAGTAACAACAACAACAACAAATAATTAACACAACTTGACGAAGAACACAACGCATGCATCTATCAATCAGGGCGCGCAATGATCCCCTAATCAGAAATCATGTCACCACAAGGCAATAGACGTGATAGTAACCATGACGCAACATCACTTATCTAGAAATTTAAACCAAGCAAACCCCCTCATGCTAGGAGACTGAATTATCTGCCAAAATACACGATCATTATACCCAAGCACCCAATCCACAAGTCAACAAGACGCAAGGTGACAACATTCGAATTTCAGTTTGCGCAACTAACCGAGGATTTTTTGCTCCTACAAGGCAATCTTATGAGGTGTAACAACCATGACCAACCACCATTAAGATTCATCCCGAAGCATAAAACATATATTAACCCACTAACATAGGCACATAAAACCAATTATTAGCACATAGCTCAAGTGATTAATTAATGTGACCAATCACAACTTATTATTCAATTTGTAACATCTTCACGCATGTGTTGTCCTTCCATTCAAATTGTTTATTTAATCAATAATTCAATTACATTTTACCCTTCTAGGTCAATATTAAACAAGGACTAATCTCTTCCTTACCTTCTAGTTTTAAAATTCAGTCCTTTAAAACATTAAAGGAGCGAAACATCTTAAATGAATAAGTTAACCTTTAATATTAATAAAAATGATATAACCTAACCATGCTCCCTACCAACCTTGACATTTAAAAAATTACAACATCTACAACCATAATAGTCTTACCTATCGTGCAACTTGCCTTATCCCAGCTTACAATATAAACATGTGATCTTTAGACAAGAATAAAATAGTCGTGTCTCAAACTTAATCAAGGATAAAGGTCGCGCTATCCTAAGAACCCATTAATGACCTTCCAGTGAAAACTATAAGCAGATAAGGACAGTGCATTAGTTATGGAATCATTAATTAGAATTAAATCATAAGGGGTAAAGTAACCTTCTATCTGTCCATGCAATTTCTTGTTTAAACTTTATCTTTTTTAGAATAATGCCTAAAATAAAGCGTTGCACAACAATATCCTAGAAGTATTGGTAGCAAGGAGGTGTTGGCAACCTTGTGTGTATGATCATTCATTGGACGATGGCGACTTTCTGGTTTTTTAAATATGTAGGAAGGTCCCATATTATAGATCAATACTTGGGAGGAGTGGTTGTGAAAAAGGATTGCAAGTAAATTCACTCCTTTCATTGTCATAATGATCCAGAATTGGAAATGTTAGCGAATAAATACAGTTGGGGAGATATTCAATTCTTAATTCAACTGAAGCGAATGCAATAAGATCCATCACCTAGTATCAAACAAAATCTTCTCTCCTTATTTCAACACTGGCATAGTAGAAGAATATTAATTCAGAAGTTACTCTAATATATGGGGTAGATGTCTCAAAGGAAGTAGAGAGACTGGTGGAATCAATAGCCAAGATGGTTGTTAACACAATAACAACGAGACATTAAATCAAGGAATAATCAAGGAATAAAAGATACAATTCAACTTATTCAAACCCCAATGAAACGAGAGGTAAGAGATAAAAGAAAAACCTACAGAGAATAAAGTGAGCTCAATTCCCAAAAGACTTAAATTACATTATTAAGAGAGTTAGATATTCAAATGTATTTTAGAACCTATACATGTAGATTCAGAGATCATTCAAAAGGAATAGCCCAAAGATAAATCACAGTTCAACAATAATTTGTTGTCTTAAATCTATACAGTCATAAAAACGTTGTCCACAATCAATATCTAACCAATAAAATAGTTGCCTAGCAATGGAATCGTTGTCCAACAATAATTTGTTGTCTTAAATCTATACAGTCATAAAAACATTGTCCATAATCAATATCTAACCAATAAAATCTTTGCCTAGCAATGGCATCGCTTTCCAACAAAATTTCATTGTCTTAAATCTATACATCGTTGTCTATAAATCATTGTTCATAAATCAATGTCTAACCATTGATAGCATTGATATCATTGTCTTTAAATCTATGTCCAACAATGATAACACAGAGTTAAATATGATATAGTTGTGTAAATAAAAATAAGATCCATAATTAAGGAACAATAAAATCCAAACCAAAATGTTGTGTAAAAAATGGGTGAAAGGCTGTGTAAAACGCTAAGAAAAGCGTGGTGTGAATGTTGTCTATAAAAAGAGAATCGCAGAGTAAAATTTTGGGGAGGACGCAGATATTTGCATAAAAGAAAACGCAGAGATCATAGGTTAATCATTCATAGACAAATCAATCAAAACGCAAAGTTACTCATTCACAGAAACGCAAGGATTAATCATTCTGCAATGAATCAATAAAAAACACAGAGATAATCAATCACAAGAAGGCGCAAAGATTAGAGATTAATCATAAGAGAAAAATGCAGAGATAAGTAAGGGATAGATAACTGGGCAAAAATATATCCTTCACTTATTATCCATGCACAGGAAAGCAGGGCATTTGAGTCTAAATATTTAACACCGGAGTGAAAGCCAATTGATTCGGCTCCTAGCCGACTGCTCAGGCACAGACTAATAACTTAAAGGATAAGGGACAAAGATAAAACCACAATTTATCTTCGTATTAATAAATAAAAACAAACGCAAAGAAGTCATTTCAATCGGAGTTTGGGTTCACCATGGAATGTCAATTCAAAATATAGCAAGCATAAGGCTAGGATGATCACTTTAAGTTCTCTGATCATAAAATGTTGGGCTCATCAAGAGAATTTGCTAAAGTTAAAATTGAAATCTTTGGATAGTGTTACGTTGAATAAAACATAAAATTTAACAAAGTAGAAGTACATTACTGAAGGCACAGGAACAATATTTAAACTACCATTCAATACAAATATAAACATGTGTACCGTAGCCAAATGCAAAAGCTCCGAAGTCGTTGTCCCAAGTGCGCTCCATCCAGCTCCCGCTTGCCAACCGATGTGACCTCATTGGTACCTCCCAGCCAACACTAGGGGTACTCTTCTTCCCCCTGAGCCCTCCAATCTGCAAAGGGGCCACGCACACAATACCAAAGAATTCTATCTCCCAACTAGCTTCGCAAGGTTGAGCTACCACTCGTTACCCGAGCTAGGTATCCCAACTCCCACAAGAGAAAGTTCAGTCAAGATGAAATTTCAACAGTATAACATTACGCAAGCCAAATGATGATGATCCATACTCCTCCTTTTCCATCTCTTTTATAGAGTTTCCTAGTAATTAGTTTCCCAAAATTATCGTTAGATTCTTTTTTCATTAAATTAATTAGGAAAAACCTCCTTCGTACACATGTCACATGATCCCCTGGTTGCACTAGAAAATCAATTTTATTAATTAATTAAATATTCATATTTCCCTCACCCACCTAAAGCATTCCTAAAAACTCTCCTCGGTGTCCCAATATTCCCTTACAAATCTTAAATGACTCACGCCTTACTTAATTCCTAGTTGAGTTCATAAATAGAAAGTCCCAAAGGCTAGATTCCTTACTAAGTTAGACATTCAACTTTTTCTTTAAGTCTCCCCTTTTCTTTAAGTTTTCCTTTTTCCTTAAGTTTCTTTTTTATTTTAAGTTTCCCCTTTTTTCCTATTTAACTAAAAATCAATTTAGCAAGTGTAGATAAAAACAACCATTTACCCTCTTTTCTTTTTAACTAAAATTTAATTTAGCAAATGTAGATAAAAACAACCATTACCCCTTTTTTTTAAATTTAATCCTCCAATATAATTTTGACTTTAATAAATAAGTTTGAATTTCTTTCTCCCCTTCTTGTTACATGTTTATTTATTTTAATTTTCTTTTTACCACACATTCTACTTAGACCTAGGTTTTAATTTTCACTAGGTTGAGCGACAATTTTTAAGGGAACTTTCAGTTATTAAATTTTTACTCAAACCATCATCTATTTTAAGGCCGAACAGGTCCTAGGGAGGCATAGTTTTCTAGGCACTAGGTTTATTAACTTATCATTGAAAATCGCGACGTGCCCTTCAGGACGCACTACGTGCTCCAAGGGTGCCACTCGCCTCTTTCCATTTTCTTTGCGCGACGTGCCTTTCAAGACGCACTATGTGCTCCAAGGGTGTCACTCGCCTCTTTACATTTTCTTTGCATGACGTGCCCTTCAAGACGCACTGCGTGCTCCAAGGGTGCCACTCGCCTCTTGACTGAATTTGGTAGTCAAACCCCTGGAGTCAATACTCCACCAGGTGATCTTTTGGGAGACTAAGGGCCTCTAAGGAATAAGGCCCATGACTTATTGTGTTCCCCTTAGAATCATCGTGAGCGACTTTCACAGTCTGTCCTCACAGCATCATGGGTCTTCTTGAACTAGGTAATTGTTAACCTACAGTTTGAGCCACAGTGGGAGTGCTAGTAGGTTGTGGCAAGGCTACTGCCACATCTCTCCCTCAATGTCTCTAGTTGTCATGCATGACCCCTCTACTCCAAATGTGAGTCTAGTTGGCAAGCTATCATCAGCCTGCATCCATCAACGAATCATGTCAGCAATAATAATCAATCATCATAATATCTAATCATATGTACATATGTCACATCAACAAAATTCAAACCCAACAGTCCACTCCCTGACTCGACCTAGATTCCAAGGGGTTTCATAGATGCCTATGCATCCTTGATGTCCAAAGTCCTGCACACTCAGAAGAACCCAATCGATAGCACCTATCTATGTAAATACAAAAAAATAACATATCATCAAATCCATAATATCTCATAATCATAATCAAATCGACCAATAGTATAGTAACCTGGATCACTTGCAAGCAATTGTCCTCAAATAATAAGTTCGTTCAGTGCGCGCAAGAGCAGGATGTTACATACACTTCCTCTTGGTTTGAACTTCGTTCTAAAGTTTCATAGTATATAAGTGCCGAAATAAAGTGTATCATAGTATCATAAGTCTATCTATCAAACAAAAATGGAAACTGTTGGCGCATATCATATGTGTCCTCCCAGGTCGTTGAGTGTGGACTATAGTTGTCCCACTGAACCGTGACCTGATCTACTGTTCGACATCGTAATTGTCAAATGTGATGGTCCAATATGCGGATTGGCTTCGTCGTGAGTGCACCCTCATCAGATACCTTCAAGGATCTCATGTCAATAACATGTGTAGGATCAGTAATATAATGTCTCAAAATAGATACGTGAAAAACATCATGCATACGCCTCAAGAATCATGCAAGGCTAGTCGATAGGCCACATGCCACTTCCTTTCCACAATCTTGAAAGGTCCCACAAACCTAGGAGAGAGTTTAGCACTCTTTCCAAACTTGATCGAACTCTTATGAGGTTTCACCCACATGAATACTCGATCGCCAACTTCGTAACTACGGTCAACACGATGCACATTGACATAACTCTTCTGTCGATCCTGCGCTTCCTTGATCCTTTGTCTTATTTTTTGCATTTGATATTCCATTTCTTGGATCACTTCTGGTCACACCAGGACCCTATACTCAAGCCGATCCCAACTCAAAGGCTTCTGAAATGGTCTCCCATAAAGAAACTCGAAAGGTGCCATATTAATGGTGCTTTGATAACTGTTGTTATATGCGAATTCTACCAGTGGAAAGAATTCTTCCCAACTCTTATGTTGGTCCATCACGTACATGCGCAACATATCCTCCAAGATTTGGTTTGTTCATTCGGTCTTCCCATCTGTCTCTGGGTGATACACAGTACTAAATTTAAGTTGGGTTCCCAAGGCCTCTTGGAAACTAGTCCAAAATTGTTTTGTAAACATCAATCCTCTATCGGATATAATCCTCTTAGGCACACCATGTAGCCTCACAATCTCATTGATGAAAACTCTAGCTATGTCAAGTGCCTAATACGTCGTATGCACAGGAATAAAATGTGCACTCTTCGTCAGAGTGTCGACTATTACAAAAATCAATTTGTGCCTCCTTGTCGTCAGTGGAAATCCAACAATGAAATCCATCAAAATGACTTCCCATTTCGATTTTGGAATAGCGTGTGGCTGTAGTAGTCCTGTCGGATGTCTATGTTCAGGATTCACCTACTAACATTCTAGACATCTGGCCATGTAGTTGACTATGTCTACCTTCATTCCTTTCTAGAGGAATAAGGGTTTAAGGTCTTCCCTCATCTTCATGACTCCCGGGTGAGCCATGTACACTGCTCCGTGAGCCTTGTTTAGGATCAAACGACTCAACTCGTCGTTGGGCGGTACGTAAATTCAACTTTTAAATCTCAATAACTTAGCATTGTCCATAGTAAATCCTTCAAAGTTTGCATTTTGAAGGATTTACTATGGAATTTTAAATCGTTGGGGGGTATGCATTTTGCATTCAACAGTTGGGGTAGATACAATTTGACCATCCGACCCTCACGTCTCCTAAGTAGAGCTTGTGGCCTTGTTTTCAAGCCCGTCAATATTTCATGTTCCGAGTATGTCTAATGATTTTATATCATGAGTCCGACCAACCACTTGTCCATTGCATACTTGGCCACTATTACCATCGTCAGTTCCTAGCCAGGCTTTCTCAACATTGCACTTCCATTGTTCCGCTACGTACAAAAAACACCCAAAATTCTGCAATATACAAATTGATGGCCAAAATTTGTAATTGTGACATACAATTTTACCATCGTCCCCTCACGTCTCCTTGGTATATCTTGTGACCCTATTTTTGAAACTTGCCTAACCGCTTTCCATACTTGGCCATTTCTTGGAATCTGTTTCAGGGGTTGGCAGGTGGACGAAATGTACAATGCTTAGTCGCTCTTCGCCATCCCCGCTACCTTCATACTTCTTTCTAGATATGTAATTATTAAGCTTTAATGCTAGTAGTTCATCGTGTAGGAACCGTTAATATTGTCATTAATGTCTGGAAGGCCGGAAAAGATTTTTCATTAATACGAATCAAACCAAGATTTGTGGAGAAGAGTGTTATCCTTCATTTCAAACATGATGCAATCTCTTTTGTGCGTCGGTCGGTTGGCGCCTTTACAAAATCTCTAAATCTTAATCGCTCTTCGTCGTCACCGCAACCTTCGCACTTTTTTCTAAATATGCAAATTAGTAAGCTCTAATGGTAACAACTCATTACGCATGAACCCTAGATATTGTCATTGTTCAGCGAAAGGCTCGAGGAGATCTTCCATTGATACGCATTAAACCAAGATTTGTGGAGGGTTATATTATCCCTCCCCAATTTTCATTTCAAACATCATCTGGAGCAAACAGAAATTCTCGTTAACTTATGGCAACATTTCCACAACAGTTATGTCCAGATACAGTAAACACCTTTGGGAATGATGGCCATAGGTTCCAGTATTACAGGGCATATTCTTACTACTCATCTCCCTCCTCCCAGGAGAGAAAAAGGAGATGGTCCTTTGGTGCACCGAGAGATATATTTCAAGCCAAATAATTCCATGGAAACCTTGCCTGCTCAGACAACCTGCTCGCCTACATTGATGGTTGGCGCAGAGGTTGATGCAATGGATTTCGAGCTCGAAGAAGATGATATGATGGATGATGATATGAAATAGGATGATGGCAATGTAGAGACTTTTTCCACTCATGCATCCAAATTGAAATCAACTATAACAAGCGGCACTTCCCAGCTCAACGATGGTGGTCCTGACAAGACCAAAAGAAGGGGTTTCAGAAAATAAATCGACGTTGAATGCAATATCCGCTTTGTAGCTTGAAAGTAGGAATCCCAGAGGTCCAACTTAGTCCGTTCCAGGCGGAAGTATTTCACTGTAAGGAAATGATATGTTGATGCACCCATAGATATATTTCAAGCCAAAAAATTATTCAATTGTAGGACCGTTGTCATGTTCTCTAGATATAAAATTAACATCTTAGGGAATGAGGACCATAAACCCCACTGGTGCAAGGCATATTCCTACTAGTCATCTCCTTCCACCCAGAATGGACTAATTTGGGCCTCTGGAATTGCTCGTGCAACCTCTGTCCCTGAAGTTTTCGACTGTGAGGAGGTGGCTTCTTGGTGTGTCCTAACTTTCATTTTTGGGCTATTATGTTTTCCCTGTAACATTTTTCATCTTCTTCCTCACGGGAAGCTTGTGAGAACTATCAATTTTACCACAGGATTGTTGTTCATATGCTTCAAGCCAAGGATTTATTCCACTACGGACCGACTCTCTTGTTTCTTTGTCAGCTCAGGTCTTCCACAAAATATTGAGATTAGGGCATCGAACATTGATCCACTGAGGAGAAGACTGCAAGGATTTCCTAAAAAAAAACATGGTAATCAGTTTTGTATGCATGTTGAAGAGCATCTCAATGGATCCTTCATGTTGCAGATCCCATGCCTATGTTTATGGAAAATGTGTTCAATTTTTTGGCCCAAATACCTCGGTCCAATTTCTAAGGATAGATATACAATGCTCAGTATTCTTTTTTTTTTAATGGATTTACTATTAAAAAAAAATCCTTGGAGTCTTGGTTGTTGCTTCTTTTCTGGATTTAACACCTATTCTCATTGGCATGGTTTGATAGTCTCATAGTTCTTTGATATTGTATTTTCTTAAGTAATTTGTTCTAAAATGGTGCATTTAACAATTATATGACAATGCATTGTGTCAATCCATCAGGATTTTATGGAAACAAAAAATAATTTCAGACAGTTTCAAACCAACATTCAATTCTATTCGTAATGCAGATAGAAAATAGCAAGACCAAATCACAATGTTGCAGCAAGATCATCATTCTTGTTTCTAGACATGCAATTATTAAGCTTTAATGCTAACAACCCATCATGCAAGAAGTTTAATACTTAAGTTAATATGTTATAGTCATGGAAGAATGTATCAAGAACACACTTACTCCCACAAGTTGCAATAAAATATAATCTTCAACAAAGCATTTCCTGACAATTACTAGAAAATGATGGTTTTGCAACAATGGGGCTTATTTGAAACCAATTCCCGCTTACGAAAATTGCCCTCCGCCTTTCTATTTTCCTACTCTTTTATTTCTTGTAGTTTCTCTTTTTGGTTACTTAGTCATTTTTTTTCGAAAATGTCTTGTTACGTGGGTTGGCGGATTCACGTGTTTCGACCGAGCACTTCCCCTTTGTCTAAATTGTACTTTCCATTGTTCTGTGACCTGAAAACATCACTTTGGATTCTGCGATATGCAAATTTACTTCTGGACTCCCACATCATCCCCTCTTCTGTGTTACACATTTTGCACTGAAATGTTCTGATATACACAATTTGATAGTCGGGGCCTTGCGTCTCCTCGGGAACCCTTGTCACCCTATTTTGAAGCCCGTCTATTCGCTTTCCACACTTGACCATTTCTTGACATCTCTTTCGCGGATCTTCGAGTTCGCGGGTTCAGGAAATTTCCAATTTCTAGTTGTTGTTTCATGTGCCCCCTACCTTAAGATTTATTTCCAAGTATATGCAATATGTATACAACTTCTCCAGAAACATACATAAAAGATCTTGCCAGGAAATGGAATATCTATTGCAAATTTGAATATATTGGACCTTCTTTTCCCTCTTCTATACTTAACCAAATTCTCGTTTCTTTTTCCCCTCTACTCTCTCTTTCTCGTTACTTAGTCACTTTTTCAAAAATGTCTCAATGCACGCATTGGACGACTCACGGGTTCACATTTGCGCTCACGTTTTTTATTGCGACTCCAACCAACCGCTATCCATTTGATGCCTAGCCACTTTTCAGATCCCGGATTCCCAGGAAGGAGGGATCTATATTGCACTTCCATTGTTCCTTCACCTGCAAATAGTACCCGGACCTCCATGATATACAAATTTACTGCCACACTCCCACATAATACCCTCTTCCGTGATACACAATTTACACATGAAAGTTCTGAGACCTGCAATTTGACCTTCAGGTCCTCACGTCTCCTAGGGAACTGTTGTCACCCTGTTTTGAAGCCCCTGTGTTTGCTTTCCATATTTCTCCATTTCTTGGAATCTCTTTCGTGCCTCCAATTCCATACTTACCCGAATTTTTCACCTGTGGATTCCCGGACAGGCGGAGTGCACTTCCAGTGTTCCTTGACCTACAAACAGGCTCCCGGATTCCGCGATATACAAATTGAATTTCGAACTCCTACATCAGCCCCTCTTCCGTGTTACACAATATGCACTCAAAAGTTCTGATCAATGCAATTTGACCATTGGGGCCTCATGTCTCCTCGAGAACCCTTGTCAGCCTATTTTGAAGCCCGTCCAACCGCTTTCCATGGCCATTTCTTGCAATCTCTTTCGCGGATCATTGGGTTGGCGGGTTCAGACAATTTCCAATTCCTAGTCGTTATTTTTTGTGCTTGCCACCTTCGTACTTCTTTCCAAGTATATGCAATAAGTATATAACTTCTCCATAAACATGCATAAAAGATCTTGCCAGGAAATGCGATATCTATTACAGATGTGAATATATTAACTCTTCTATTCTGTCTTCTATACTTAACCAAATTCTCGTTTCTCTTTTCCCTGTACTTTATCTTTCTCGTCACTTAGTAGTTTTTCCAAAAATGTCTAGCTGCACGGGTTGGCAGACTCGCGGGTTCACATTTTCACTCGTGATTTTATATCATGGCTCCGACTGATCGCTTCCCCATTCCATACCCAGCCACTTCTTCGACTGCGTATTCCCAGGTAGGCAGGCTCTAGAGTGCACTTCTATTGTTTTGTGACCTGCACACAGTACCCTAACTTCCGTGATATACAAATTTACAACCGGACTCACATCATATTGTCTTTTGTATTACAGTCTACCTATCATGCCCTCTTCCATGGTACACATTTTGCACTAAAAACTTCTTAAACATACAATTTGATCGTTGGGTCCTCACGTCTATTGTGGAACTATTGTCACCCCATTTTGAAGCTCGTCCGTCCGCTTTCCATACTTTTCCATTTCTTCGAATTTCTTTTGTGGATCGTCGGGTTGGTGGGTTCAAGAAATATCCAATTCCTAATCATTGTTTCTTGTGCCCGTGCCCTTTTCAATTAACAATTACCAAGTATATATAATATCTTATTTCTAAGTATGCAATTAGAAATCGTTAATGTTAAACCAAGATTTGAGGAGATCTCCCATTAATACGCATAAAACCAAAATTTCTGAATGGTTATATTATCCCATCCGAGTGTTAATTTCAAACATCATGGAATGTCATTTGCACGTCGTCGGGTTGGTCCGTTCATGAAATCTTCAATCCTCAATTCCGAAAATGAGCCCGACCGACTGTTTCCCTATTCCATACTTAGCCACTTTCCCGAAATTCCACAAATATACACACCGACTGTTGAACTGCCCCATCATGCTCTCTTCCATTTTACACATTTTGCAGTCAAAAATTCTAATACATAAAATTTGACCATCGGACACTCACCTCTCCTGAGTATCCCCCGTAACCCTGTTTTGAATCCCTTCCAACCACTTTTCAGACCTTGCCATTCCTTCCTTTCTCTTGCCCGTCTCCATCACCTTCACACTTGTCTATAATAAAAAAAAAATTATATATATATATATATATATATATATTGTTTCTAAATATGCAATTACTGAGCTTTAATTCTAACAGCTCATCATGCAGGAACTGTATAGATTGACATTGATGAGCGAAAGGCTCAAGGAGATCTCCTATTAATACGCATTAAACCAAGATTTGTGTAAGGTTATATTATCCCTTCCGAGTGTTGATTTCAAAATAATGAAATGTCGTTCGCACGTTGTCGGGTTGGCACGTTCATGAAACCTCCAATCCTTAATTGCTCGTCGTCGTACCCGCCACCTTCACACTTCTAAATATGAAATAAGTAAGATTTACTGCTAACATCTCATCATGCAGCACCCATAGAGATTTTCGTTAATGAGCGAAAGGCTCGAGGAGCTTTCCCATTCATAAGCCTTGAACCAACATTTGTGGAGAGTTATATTATCACCTCCAACTATTCATTTCAACCATCGTCTACAACAAACGAACGTTCTCATAAACCTATGGCATCATCGCGACAAAATTTCTATGGAGATATAATGAACATCTTCGAGCGCGAGGACCATAAATTCTAGTGGTCCAGGGCATATTCTTAATACTCATCCCCTGTCGCCCAGAACGAAGTAATTTGGACCTATGGGATTGCTCATTCAGGCTGTGTCCCTGAAGTTTTTTACTGTAAGGAGTTGGTCTCTTGGTGTGCCGATAAATATATTTCAGACCAAATAATTATTCCATTGTGGGACCGCTCTTCCGCCAGATGTTAAGATTATCAGAGCCAACATTGACTTTCAAAGGAGAAGATTCCAAGCAGTTCCTAAGAAAGAATAATAACGGGTTGGACCTCTTGCTCGAGTTCTTAGAAGACTCGATGGAAGTTACTAAAGATATCACAAGCTTGCAGGTTAGTTCATTTAGAAATCCATTACGGGAAATTGCTTGGTTGTTTACAAGAATAATGGGGCAGGAGTCCACAACAACTATTTCCTGCATGGATCTTTATATTTTGTATTTCACAATCAAGGAACAAGCCATTTTTTATTGGGGCAAGCTAATTTCCCATGAAATATGTTCCCAATTGTCAAGCTTCAAAAAGGAAAAGAAATTTTATATGTCATCCTACTTGGTTTTTGCGATAGCACATTGCTGCTAGTTTCCAAAATTGTCTCTGTCCAAGAAGGTAAATTGGGAATTTGACCTAGTAACGTTCTGGTACCAGGCCTTGTGGAAGCATAGGGCCTCCCACTATTTTTATGAGGTTTTTAATGGCTTTGTGTCTATTTTCAAAGTTTTGTTGTTAGGAGAAGATGCTCCCCACATATCTTACCAGGAAACCAGGTTTTTGGATAGGAAGGGGGCACTTGAACATATGGATAATTACACTGTGATAAGGATTTTTGGCTTCAGGGAAAAACCTGCTCTCCTTCCATGTCACATTATGGAAAGAATGTTTGTTACAGAAGTAGCAAGGCAATACAACTATTGGTTGCATCTATTCCAAGAGAAGAGAAAAAAACAGTTCATTCCTCTGCCTTGGAAAGTTGGGGACTTCGTGTTGAGGAATGTCAACAAAATTGATGAATTTGCAACCCATTTCAGCAACTTGAACCTAAGATATGTTGAAATCCTAAGAGGGTTTGACCCTAATAAAAAAAAATTTACAACATTTACAAACACTTGGCTTTGACAATTCTTTTTTCAAAAAACAGCTAACCAAAAACAGAGACACTGATGACAATGCTCCTGCTTCTGATGCTAGCGACCTAGACACACTCCAAAGCACCACTGAATTGTACAAGCAATAGGGAAAAGGCCCCAGTGAGAAGAGTTTTCAATCGACAGATAACACTCCCAAAAGTACGACATCCCGGAGCATCGCTCCAACGACCCACCACTGCAACAAAGCAACTCAGAATTCTTCAAACTGAGGAGGATATAACGACCCTACTCACCATAAAATTGATAGCTCTCACAATATTCCAGTGGACAAGAAGAGAAAAAAATTGTGGGATAGGCGGAAAAGCCCGAAATTGAGAGTGAGAACATGGAACTTGAGCCTGATCTGGATAGTGTATTCCACTACCTTAATCAGCCCGGAGAAATGATCCAACATAGTCATCTAAAGGACATAGCTGATACCGAAACTTTTGACGAAGATAAATCCTTCGTGTTCTAGAGCATTGTTTTTTACAGCCAATCCAAAAAATTAATTATTGAAAAAAATGATGTAACAAATAAGAAAATAAATCTCGTTCCGAGGTTAACCTTGTGAAAATGCAGTCGTCCCAAATCTGTCCACTTCACATAGCGACCACAGATGCTCTTGATTATTCCATTGGAGGCATTTAGGTCGATAATTCCAGATTGAAGGACCGGCTCAAGGAATTGGAAGAGGCTTTGAGTCCTATGCCATTGCTTGCCAATCCGTTGGTAATAGCCATCCTTCCACCCCTACAGCCAAGTTAAAAGGATCCTACAGCCTCCTTGCGTCGTGTAGAGGCTATGTGGAGAATAATATCAAGAAAAGAATGGAACTAATTACTGAGGTGTGGGAAACATCACAAACCATGACTTCCCTTGGAACGAGGGCACATAATTTGGTCGAATATTTGTAGGTGGATTTAAAAGATGAAGAACATTTCTATTTAGACATAGTCCTTCCTTTTGGCACCATTGTCAACAACATGACAGAAACGATAAGAAGACAACAATATCTCCCATCCAAAAACCGGATCGCTCAATTAAATGCATGCTGGAAAGAAAAGTGAAGAACCTGCATCTCATTGTCCAGACATGTGAACAAGCCATATCAAAGAAAGAAAAAATATTCACAAATATTACCAGAATACACATAGCCAGAAGGACCAACAACTTCCAAGACCCCAACTTAATCGCCAACTCCTTTCCCTTAACTAAGCAAGCCTTTGATAGGGGTGGCAGGTGCGGGGGGAGTCATCTACGATTCCAAGGGGAAAAAAGTAATCGACTACACCTGGGGATTGAGGAAGTCAACAAAAAATAAGGCAGAGCTCCTCACAGCCTACATGGGACTCAAGCTAGCCCAGGATTTTAATATCCAAACTCTAACAATTTTGGGGAACTCAGAAATCATCATAAAGGAACTACACAGTATGCCCAGGCCGACAAAATGCCAGCTCCAAAACATATCCTCAGCAACCAACTCGCTTAAGAAAAAGTTCACGTGTTTGAGTTTCTTCCACATTCTATGAAAGAAAAATAAGGAGGCAGATGTAATGGTGAAAACTGCTAAAACCCTGGAACAAATATGCCTTTTCATTAATCAAATCCCCTCTAATGTTTGGCTACCTTAGGCCCGCCCACCTTTTGCTTCCCCCCTCAACAATTAGAACAAGGATCAACTCCCCTGTCACAACCACC
>ML809111.1:0-13364 GCA_009831015.1 Picea engelmannii | reverse complement strand
TAGATGGGAAAAATCCAGTGCCATACTCAAAGGCATCAACATTGGAATTTCCCCTCATTAAGAGGCCATCACCCTGAGTCATATGCAATTAATGCATACCTAAAAAAGAGACTTAGAAAATGAAAATAAAAAGACAAAAAACGTAAAATGAATAAAGAAAAAAGGCAAGTAGGGGTTTGGAAAGACATAGGGCATATGAAAGGGAAACTCATTGCCTAAGCGGTCCCTCATACAAAGGCACTCATGAGGATGAATATCATACGTAACCTTACATGACTATGCCAATACCCATCAAGTAAACACCAAAACATACCAAGTGTTATTACGCATACTCCTTGGTGGGTTTCTTGGGAAATACTCCTTTTCCTAGGTACTAACACACCTAATAAGGGTTAATGATGATCCTTCCATACCTAAACTTGGAAAATTGTATGAATTTATGAGCTAGTGTGAAGTTTGAAGAGGATTCTTAATGTGATCTACCCAAGGGATTTTATATTTGAAATGACTCACTTTCTATGTTGCATTGACTTGTGTACATGTCCCGGATCGATGATCACATTTGGGCACTTAAGCCCCTCCTTGGATGATGTACTTTGCATGGACATGGCATGGACTCAAGGCTTAAGTATTTTGGAGGATGTTAGAGGGGGGAGCTACTTATGCATTTTATAGAGGTCGTCCCACCTTTTCGAGAGGTTGTTCCACTTATTTTGGAGGACGTTGGGCATGATGATGACACTACACCTTCATTGAGACGTCCTATCACCCTCTTGGAGATGATGTGGCACCTTTTGATGGAATTTTGCACCTTTGTGAGGTGATATGACACTTTGGGGATGAAACATTGCACCATTTGGAGGGAACATTTCACTTTTGGAGCCCCTATGCATGATTGAGGAGTGAGTTTTCCATCCTAGGAGACCACACATGCCACACATGTCATGTTGAGCATGCATTTATGATGGACATTTTTTCTTATGAGCACATTCATTTCACTTTTGAGGCATCATTTGGGGTCTTAATGACCTATCCACTCTTGTATCATGGATATTTTATGTATTGTGGCTTTATCTATAGGGTTTCTAAAGAGATAAAAGTTTATTTTATTTTCTTATGGATTTTGCCAGGAAAATATTGTTATTTTTATGAGAAGGGTGCTAGATATCTCATATAAATAAGAGAAGCACTTATCATTTGTAAATCATTGCTACTTATGGAAAAACATTACTACCTCTCTACTTTTACTCATTTCTTCTTATCTATGGATGGATAACTAGAGTGCCTACTTTAGGAGATTCTTTGTGGATGACTTTGCAACTTATATAGATTTTCATGTCTAGGGTTTATGGATGAAAAATATTTTTTTGAGTAAGTGGTATCTATAAGTTTTGTTGGATTTTGTTTATGAATGATTGTTAAATGTAATTGTACTTCTGTAGTGGTGGTGGTGCATTCTCTTCATATTGTTCTTGGATGAATCCCTTATTCTAAACACTTGGAAGGTTACTAGTGGAGTATCTTCCCTTGAACTGTTTTGAAGCTTGTAAGGTACTAGATGGGTTTTCTAGGGTTTGTAGTCGACAACCCTAGATATCACCCTACATCTACTTACATCCTCTCGAGGGAGTCCTTAGTTGACCACATATTCCCAAAAGAAATAGTAGGCACTAGTCTTTTCCCTTTAGTCAATCATAAAACCTAAAATCTACTTTTATTTTATGTTTTAGGGTTAAATTAGGGTTTTATAACAATTTGCATGCATTTTTCATCCATAAATAGGCTAGGCATCTTAGTAATTATGCATATATTTGACCCAAAAATCATTTTATTACCATCGGTTATCTTGCTAATTTTATATACAGTCGCACTAGGGCTAGATGTCTTGATATCTTAGGCTATTACATGCATTTTAAATTTCAGAATTAACTAGTTGGAGAAACCCTAGTTTTAACTCATTGTTTTAGCCATATTTCTCATTGATTTATAACTTGTTTGAAGGGATAAACCCTATATCTATTGTAACTTGTCTTATTGCCTTATTACTGCAATTTCATATATTGCATGAATGTTTCACACCTGAAATAGGTAATTTCTGGGTTTGAGTGTTTTGGGGATTATTTTCCATAAGATTGTTGCTTGATAATCGCCTAGATCAACCATAGAACATCTTAAATCAAATCTAGAAGTTATCTTCATCAACCACCTAATCCTTAACTTTTTAAACATACCTAGTTGGTGGTAGTATTGGGTAGTTACATGGGATGCCTTAGACTTGATTGTGTCTTGCCTATGGAGTCCTTGAGGCTACCAGGGAAGCCTCCCTTGTGTTGGATATGTTCTTCACTAAAAATAGGGAAGTTGTTGCTTAGGTGACAATGGTAACATTTTCTATTGTTCCACTCATTTTGTACCTTGTGAAGGCTTTCACTAGGGTGCAAGATTGTGTGATTACAAACAACATAAGGTCTTAATTATTTACTTGATAAAAATCCAAGGTGTAGTTTGAGTGGGCCTAACGGTTAAGAAAATGTGTTTCCTCCTTGGAGGTCATAGGTTCAAATATGAATGGGGATAGTGTATGTGCATCTCCTTAGACTAAGCAATTGAATCATTGAATGGAAGGGGTCCCATGTCCCACAAATTGTTGATTGAATAAAATTTGTAGGTAATTGCCTTCCAACATTCTCTCCTTTCTAGGCAAGGTTGTTACATTATGGTACTAGAGTACCTAGGTTTGAATCTATAGAGATTTAAGATTATCAAAACCAATGGAAAATATTCTTTGATTGAATGAAATCCAAAATCTCATGTGTCTAGAAAATTAACACGTCCACAAGAACAATACAATAACTATTTTTTCACACTATCAATTGAAAATAATAAGACATTCTATAACAGTTAGACAGATAGACATAAATGCTTTTGTATAGCAACATATATAATTGCTACATGAATAAGAGAAAAAGTCAACTCCAAATTCTCATTAAGGAAATAAGTTTGTACAACAAATGATGATATGAATAACATGAAGATTTACAACTCTCCTCTGCATCTATCAACCAACTAGCATTGTTCAATCTGAGGGAGGTAAATAAATAGTAAATCCTAAGTCATAGGATGAGTCCCTCTATCTTGGACTCTTGACTTGAACATAGTCGTTGGCTACTCTAACTCTCAAGATCCCTTCATCTGCATGTTCTTCTTGCATGCTTCTTCTTGGAACTCCTTCTTTTTCCCTTTTTGGAATCTTCGTGATCCATGGTGGATACTCTTACATCATGGTGTAAAGGCCATATCTAAGTAGCTTGATCTTTCTATCTTTCTCTTTAAAATTCTCCTTCTAAAGATAAACGTGTGGCTCTTATGTGAAATTGATTCTCTACGTGATGTTGAACACCCTTGGCCTTGTGCTTGCAATTGACTTTGTGAAAAAATCTCAAACTTGATTACGAGTCTTATGTATGTTATCTTACCATTACCTTGGGAATACGAGACATAATAACTAATGGATCCTTTAAGCAAAATGAAAGACAAACTTAAAAAGATGAAGTATCTATCATGCCAAAATGCATGATCATTATTGTGCTACAAATATGGGATGTTGACATCCCCACAACCCTTTCCAAAAGAAGCTAAGAAACCTATTGTTGTGCTCAAAGATGATTGATGATGGTAAGACAAAATGTCATTGTACCTTTTCAAAGAACAATTAGGTTGCATGTTGTATTGGAATCATCTTCTTTCATGGTATCATCATGACCATTTTGTTGAAGCAATTTACAATTATGATAGGATAATCATTGCAACTATTGGTTGTCAATAAACATTCAAGAAAATTTATTGAAACTAATTCCCATGATCTTCTTGAAACAATAAGAAATATGTATTCGACCAACTTTCGATATGTTCGCTTTCATATGCTAGAAAAGAAAAAACTTATGATGAACTTTTCTATCATCTATACCATATTTAATGAGTATAGATACCTCTATCAATTTGTGATTGGCTTCTCACTTCAAATTGTTGTTATTTCCAAATGATACACCCTGTAGAAAAACTATAGTTTGTGATCTCCCTTAAAAACACAAATGCATTTCATTTATACAAAATTTCATTCTTTAATAGATAATAATAGAAATCTGCATTTAAAAAAATCATCTTAAAATTACACAAAATTACGCATACTATAATATGCATAAACTTATCTTAAAACATTAAATTTAAACTTTTAAAATTATACGAAAATGTAAATCCAATATTTAATAATCTTAACCATAAATATACTATATTATATTATTTGTTCGTTGCCTAATACTTAATCACCGTATTGAATTATTGGAATGAATAATCCTTCTTATGTAACGTTAATTTTTTTGTATTCTGCTCTATGTCTAAATTTTTTGTATCTATGTCAAAAGAAATGGAAGAGAGTTATGAACGGAAATGTAATTTGTAAGCAAGGAATATCTCTAACTTCTCGTTGCTTGAACCAAAACATAACTAATAATTATTAATCATCCATCAATGCTTTTGACATGTGGAATTCTCAAAAATGCATTAGTTGTCAAATTCGAAAGGTTGATAAAATTACTTTGCCAACTAATTTATGCATAAGTACGTTTCTTCACAAGTTCCAAGAATGGAGTCTTGAATTTGAATTGTTAAACGTGCACTCTCATTGCTTGAATGGAATCAAGCCAACCATTACTCAAACACTAGGTGGTCCAATTGAACCATAACCCTATTACAAAGGTCATATTCTTAACTAAATGTGAGAATTTTCTAATCAACTAAAATTACTTTTATTAAAAGGTGTTTATTTTAAAGTCTAGTGTGTGGCATTAACCAACTTTGTAATCCCTAGGTGTGGGTTTAGTGCATGTGTAATGTATAGTTGTTGAACATGGAAATATTAAAGTAGAATGCTCAAAAGTAAAAAAGAGAAGCTAACTTTTTATTCGTGTTTATTTGCCCAAATTGCAAAAGAGTATGAGATGTGCCCCTACACTAAAATACTATAACTTTAAAACAAAATGATTCCATTTAATCAATAAAAATGAATGTGCATGAAGTAGACAAATCTAATCTAAGTTCATTTACATGTGAATTAATTAAATCCAAATTAATTTTACATGATGTAGTGCCTAAGAATAGTGAAACTCCAAAAAAAAACTATGCAATAAATATTAGAAAGAAAATTGGTTAGTAAACTACTATAACAAATGAAATTTATGCTTGACTACATAAGTTTAGACCTATTGATAGAGAATAGGTTTCATGAGCAATTAAGTCTTTTTTTTTTCAGCATAAAATTTCTCAATATATTTTTATATATGGTGTTCTCAAAAAGTACAAAGTTAAGGTATTACATCCATCTCCAAAAAAACCACAAACCACATGGTCATAATAAGACAGACCGTCAAGTACTTATTACATATAGTTGAACCCAACAAAGGGCAGAAAAAACTAAAGGTGAACCATAGTTACTTTTAACACTGAAATAAAGTGGGATCCAGTTCTAGCAAATATATCAACAGCCTCCCAATATGCATGTAATAACCAAATCACAGATAGAGGCACCAAAATAATGGGGGGCCCTCGTGGCCATCCTGCCATTTGTTGAAGTGGATCTTCCCTTCTGGCACCTGAAGAGTTTTTTTTGATAAGGCATCTGCCTCCTCATTTTCTTCCATGTAGATGTGATCAAATCTAATGGTGTTGTAATATTTTATGAGATCCTAGATCTTGTCCATCCAACCCACAAGTGAAGAGACTTGCAAATTTCCCCTAAAATTCAGTCATTCTATCACAATCTTTGAGTCCCCCAAGACATGTAACTGATCAATACCCAGCCGATAAGCCAAGGTTAAGGAAGCCCACACACCAAGGAGTTCATCCCTTGTGTTTGTGCCTGGCCCACAGTTGAGAATCCACCTATAAATAATATTTCCAGATATCTTAATAACACCCCCAACCCCACTCAAAATCCCATTTGCTTGGGTTGCACCGTCAAACCAACAAATGGAGGCCAAGGTAATCTCAGGTGTCTTTTTTATTCTATTACTTTTCCTTTTTCGAAGACACGGAGCACTGGATTTTTCCACCGTCCCTCTAATTTTAATGCCAACTCCCTGAAGGGAGGGAATACGAGATTCAAACAAACACTTATTTCTTTCTAGCCAAATGTACCAGCAGGCCAGTGAGGGAAGAGTAATAAATACCTTTTCTCTTTTCAGCTAGGTATCTAAACAATTTGTTAAAGAGCTTCCTCCCCAAGGTGAACTAAGGCTAAAAATTGTATATAAAAACTTCCACAGTTGGTGAGTGAAAGAGCAGCTTACAAACAAGTGTAGAGCAGTCTCTGAGTCCTTGTAACATAGTGGGAAAATACTCGGGCCTTCCCAGACTCTTTTCTGCAGAATATCCCAGGTTAAGATTTTGTTTTCTGGAGCAAGCCAAATAAACAGTTTGATCTTATAAGCTAGATCCCAAGTCCACAAGTGCCTCCTCCACCCTGCAATCTGATGAGGCCATAATTTTTTCGCCATAGCATTATAAACATTTTTAATAGTGAGAAAGCCCGATTGGTCTCCTCCAGTCCAAATTGAGAAATCATCTCTAGGCTAGAGATGGATGCCCGAATCGATAAGCACCTTACAGAAAGTGTTCCATTCAGAAGCCATGAACCTCGAGAGTCCCAAGTCCAATGCTTCTTTTCCACTGTTCCATTATAAACCCCATGGAGAACTAAGCCCTAGCTTGGTAAAGATAACATATATTTTTATTCTTTAAGGCCATCGGGAGATCCTGTGAGAGTAATGAGGAATCACCAATGCCCTCTTGTTCAAGCTGATTAAAATTGAAAGCCCATTACCAAGATTCCAACTTAACCGGTGAGTAATGAGAGGTAATGATTTCATCAAATTTTTCCAAATCTGCGAAGCCGATCGTTGAATAATTGTAGTCAATCTGAGCCAAGTAGCAACTGAGATATAGGGAAGATATTTGGCTTTGATCACTTGGTGCCAGATCCCATCTTTCATCAGAATACACCATAATGAGTTTGCAACCAATGCACGGTTGAAAAGGAAGAGGTGTAAACGATGTGCATTTCCACCACCCGACCAGAGGAAATCAAAGATCAATTAACAGATCTTTGTGAGTACAGAAACAAGGACCGCCGCAAGGGAGATCCAATAAACAGGTTGTGATTCTAAAACCTCTTTTGCAAGAATGCAATGTCCCCCAAGTGATAACCAACGATTACACCAATCATTAATCCTCTTTTCAAACTTAACAATAAGCCATCTCCAGTCTTCAAAGGATGTTTTCTCCGCTTTAATGAAATACCCCAGATAGCTAAAACCTTCGGAAAACTCCACAAATTTGAAGGTAAAAACCTCCTTAAGCTTTTCCAGAGCTTCTCCTTGAACCACCAAGTGGTGAAAAGTTGACTTATTTAAATTTACTTTTAGTCCCGAGGCACAACAGAAAAGTTCCAATATTGATTTAATCACCAACCACTCTTCTAGTGAAGCCTTTGTCATGATGAGAACATCATCGACAATAATAAGATGTATTATTTTTATAATCCTAGAGACCTTGACCCCAGTCAAGCTTCCCTTTGTTTGTCCTTTCTTCAACAAATAGGCTTATGCTTTCCATAACTAGGATGAACAACATAGGCGAAAGCGGACAACCTTATCTTAAGCCATGTTCACTATGAAAAAACAGGGAGTCTCACCATTTATCAGAACAACAAATGAGGAGCTAACTACACAACTCATAACCCAGTTTATGGAAGAAATGCTAACACCAGTTTGTACAAGAATTAAGCGAAGAAAATCCCAATCAACACAATTGTAAGCTTTTTTTAAATCCAGCTTTAAAATAAGAGATTTTAGCTTCTTTGCTTTGATACTATGTAGACATTCTTGTGTTGTCCCAATAAGAGCAATTAAGCCTACAAGTCATGTAGTCATTGAACTACATGACCGCCATAATTAAATCTCGTGTATTAGTGTAAAATAAATTTCTAGAAATGCAAAACTTGAAAAATGAAAAGGTTTTTGGCCTCATGTTCAACTGCTAAGGCAATTAGAAAGTCAACTCCACAGTGATGAGTCACTAGATTTGTTGAATGGTTTGAGAATGCCTCAAATCCAACCAAAGGAATAAATATGGGATTTCTTCCCCAATGGAATCACCATTCTGCTATGGATTATTTTGGGCATGGATGTACCAACAAAATTGAACCAGCATGTTGGATCTACTGGTATAACTACATGAGTGATAAAATCAAAGTTAATTACTTTCTTGAATATGTAAATAATAAAAATACAGAGAAACAAACAAAACAAACATTTGTGCACTCTCTTTTGTGAACTAATTGTTGGTGTGGAGCAAGGGAAGGTGGATTTTAGTGAATTAGTCTCATTTATGATCCCACACACAATGACAATCAAACAAACCAATGCTACAAGTTTCACAGTATATCAGTAGGTTATTATTCAAACTAATGAGAATATATGAAAACCATTCAAATGCACATTTTAATGGGGGGAAGAGAACATGATGCATTGTATTAATAAAAGTGGTGAAGAAGATTACACAAACAAGAACAACAACACCTACAATGAGCTGAGTGGATGACATTTGAGCTCTCTCAACATGAGTGTTACATCCTCTTTTAGGATTTCTCTTTGTACTTGGTAGTAGCTAGAAGAAACTCTCTCTTTAATGAAGGAAGGATTATTAATGCCAACAAAGGTGACGCACAAGTTAGGCCATGCAATTTCCTTCATAACTCTAGTTACCTCATCACAACAGTAAAAAAACACAATCTTTGAGCTTTCTAAGCTTTAAGTGTGTATGCAAAAAATCAAACTACCTAATTTATTGCATTGATGATGTATATGATGCCTATCTAAGTATCAAAGTATTACCTGTGCATGTTGCACAGCCTATGGAACTGATGTGCCATGTAACCATGACTATGGTCAATTTCGTGTTTGACTTTGATTCTCCATAAATAACAAAAGTATTTCTCATGTTTTCATGCTTTATTGGTTTCTTAATGTTGGTATATACTCATAAGTGATGTTTTTAATGAAATCCTTTTCATTTGTATAAGATGATGGACAAGGATGATTTTAAGGATGGAAATTTATTTTAAAATGTAGAAACCTTGGCGAGACTTACTAATCGTTCATATGACAACTATAAATGTTTGGCAATATTTTTGTAAAAATATTCAAATTTCTAAGGATTTTATATAATTTGTATAAAAACTTGGCGATTTTTAAGGTAAAATAATTTTATCCTATAGAATTTAGGCGAACCATTTTTAGAATAGCAAATATTTTTTTGGGAAAAACCATGGAAAATTAGCCCATGAGCAAAATTTAGCCCCTAAAATCATCCTTGAATTGGAAACACACCTATGGACCATCATGTATGATTAAATTATCAATTAGTAGGTCAACTAGAATGAAGGTCTTTAAGAGTAATGTTGGATAGTAATGGCCAATATTATTATAGAACATTTTTTTTTTTGTAAGTTAGAGATATATATTAAAACCTTCTAGAGTCCAAAAATTACAACTAGAGAGATAAACAGTGTGGTCGTGGTAGCATCGCCCAGATGGGAATCCAATGTTGCCACATGTTCATACAGTTAACAGATGTCCAAACAGTTCACAATTATAGTAACAAGAGAAAAAAAAGTCTTGTGACAAATTACTTTCCTAGGCCTAGAAACTAGGGCGCCTCGCAGGGCTAGAACCCAGAAAAATAAACCATCTAAAGACATCAAAAATCCAGGAAAACCTGTGAATGCTGAATTCATCCTGAGCTTGGGCCTGGCGTCCATTCCTTCTATGGATCTTTCACAGTGTCCTTGGTTGGAGTCCCTATGTCCGGGGTGGTGTGCAGGAGAGTGCAAAGAAGAGTCTCCAAGCGCTCCTTGCAGCACTCCCGACAATCATCCATGTTTAGAAGCTCCGTCATGTCGTGCTTGACTTTGAAGACCAAATTCTGGGTAATGTCCAGAGAATTCTGCAATTTCATAAACCCGTCGCACCGAGCACAAGAGGGCGGGGGCGGAGGAGGAGGTGAGGGAGGTGGTGGAGCATCGGTAGAAGAGTGTGGGGAGGCGGAAGAAGGGAGAGGGGAGGAGGAAGAAGTGAGGGGGGTGGTTGGGCTGGGAAGAGTAGATGGGGAGGGCAGGTGAGAGGGAGGTTGGTGAATGGGCGGCAGTTATGGGTTGAGTTCAGGTGTGAAGCCAAGGGAATTTTCCATAATGTCAAACCGTTCCACTTTGCATGCCCACGGGGAGGACAAGGGAGGGAGATCCGGAGTGGAGGCACGGTATGGAGTCTGAGGAAACTTATGAGAAGCTTGTCGACCTCGCCCTTGAGAACCTCGCCCCCGCGAGTTATACCACGTTGCCCCATGCTTAGATTTTCCTCGTTGCCTTGGCATCGGGAGGAAAACCAGGAGAGGGGGGATGAAAATGAATCAGAGGTGGAGAAAACTGAAGTTGAGACTGCGAGGAGCAAGGGCCAAGAAGTGAAAATAAGTGGAAGAAACCAGAGGCGCGGGATAAAACTCATGGAGCCAGAGCTTGCGATGGGACTGGTTGGGAGGCCATCCCATCGCATTAACTTCCTCATCATCTTGGAGTGCCATCACCATAACTGGAGCTATGCGAGTGTGGTAATGGGGGTACGCAAGTCTAGAAATTGAATGCATGGAGTTAAATGTTGGAGTTGGATGGCGAGAGTGCATTGTGTGGTGGCAAGGTGCTGAGTGGATTGAGGTCAGGTGTCCTCCCACCTGTCGGAGAGCACGATGTTCTCGGTAACACCCCATCCAGGGGATTATTATAGAACATTTTGAATAAAGAAGAAATCGAGATAAAACTTTTAAAACATTGATAAAAAAAAAAATTAAAGTATACTTCCATGAAATAGACCTATTATTTTCATGAGTTTATGTTTGTTAACTTGGAAAAACTATTTACCACTACAATATATCCTTATTGATGTGGCTTGATACCCATTAGTGCATTGTTTCTAAGTATGCAAGTAAGCAAGGCCTGAATCGCATATATGCAACAAGTTATTATAGTTCCAATGAGAATCAGTGTACTTGAAAACCATGTTATGTTGTAAACCTTAACTCAAATCAAGCTCTACAAAAATTCAAACATATTTTAATCAATATGTGGATGTTATTATTTAACCTTGATAATGAACTCTTCACATTAATAATTAATATAATAATAATAATAAATTCTTAACTATAATATATAGATTTTTAATATTTATGTAGTAATTATTATTTTTTGAATGATTAAATTATGTTATTAACCATTAAACCCATAAAAGAAAGAATAAAACACATAATTTGCCTTTAATAATATCTCTGGCCAAACGGTTCAACCGTCAACTGCGGACGGCGATCGGCTCCACACTTGTTTGACTGCAAAACAGCGAAGCCGAGCCTGAATCGAAGCTGAGGCTCGTGCCGAACGTTAAAAATAAACCGGCCGTACGGGGCCGGCCGCAGGCCGACTTGAGCAGGGCCGGAAATGTTATCTGGAAGGCTGCCGACTCCCGAAGTGCTTTTTTTAACTGAATCTTTTTGCTTTTTCATGTTCGTTTTTTAACGTAAATGCGCATTGTGACGTGGACAAGGGATTAGGTTTGGACATGGGCGTGCAAGGAACTTTTATTCCAGTTGAATGCAACTATTACCTGCCCCACGGAGGGATGAGGAGTGCCTCCAGATTCCACGAACTCGACCGCCACGGAAATAGATCGCGGGACCAAACTCCCCATGTGGTACGGCATGATTTTAACGTGATCAACCTCTATCGCTTTATATTGTCTGTAAATTTTTATATTTTTCATAGAATTCAATAATCGATTTTTAATATTTATGTAGTAATTATTTTTTTGAATGGTAGAGATGATTTGATTAGACCATTTTGACCTTCACTTGTCAAAGGTCGATAAGGAATATAAAAATGTAATTATAGTTCGTGAAAAGTTCCCCACTAAAGACGGTGTGGTGGTTCGTAGGTTGCAGTTGGTTTAAATGTTTCTTATTTTCAACGATGGATTCATTTTTAGTGGGTTTAAGGTGGGGAGATGGAAACCATGTGAGTGGCTCTAATGGTTAAGAACATGTGTTTCAAATCCAGAGGGGGGTAGGGTATGTATACCTCCTAGACTTTGCCAATCAAATCGCTAGATAGAGAGGAGTCCCTTGTCCCACAAACAAGGGGATCTCATACACCCGTGACCTTAAAAATAGATTATTATTATTATGAAGAGCTCAAAATACTCTCAAACCTCAAAACTCCTCTTACTTCTCATAATCTTAAAAAACATCACAAAGGAGCCCCTATCCAAAACCTAATATTTACCTATAAATTCTAACAATTTAAAAATATCCTTCATGGTTTCATTTCTAATATATATATATATATATATATATATATTCTTAAAGCATTTTAAATAAACTCAACCTTCTAAATATACAAACTAACATAAAGATGATGAATCTTAATCTTAAAGCTTTCAATCTTCTTATATCATTTGGATATACCTTTAGGACTTAACCATTATTGCCTTTGACTTAACATATATGACCTCATTTCTCTTTTGCAAACATCATTTCCAATTACTATTGATGTCAAAGTTAACTTACACATAAAATTTATATGTGCATTTGATGTTTAGACATTAACAATTTTACTATCTTAAACAAATAACATAAATTAACATTTTTTTTGTTTAATGCAAGAAAAAAATAAATAAAGACTTTACCACTCACAACTCTTCTTTATTTGTTGTTTTGTTTTTGTTGTTAAATGATGTATCTTATGTACGAGGTTATGTAAATTAATAAAATTATTAATAATAAATACTTAGTGGGTTTTATTATCTATAAAAATAAAAATAAAAACTTGTTTAAAAAAAAAAATTAGAATTTTGATTATTTGAAGTTGACTTAAAGCTAGTAATTTGGATAAAAAAAGGTTAAATATTCTATAAATTTGTTTTTTTTTCTAGTTTTTCATCAAAAGAATCTAGTTATGCATTTTTCACCAAAATTGCAATTTTGGATTCACGCAATCATTGTTTTTAATGCATAAATAGATTCAACATCATCACCGCAACAATATTGTATAATGTTTTTTTTAAACAGAAATGGTTGGGATTTTATATATTAATAGGGAGGTGACGTCATGGGAGTAAGATAGGGCGTCAGAGAGTACGAGTGAAGTGTCGTTAGATTAATAGGGAGGACATGAAGCTGAGGGGGTGGCATAGGGAGGAGGGGGGGGGACA